>JAVJIF010013956.1:0-94186 GCA_038442645.1 Agave tequilana | reverse complement strand
AGGGGTGATGGTGGCTCGTCAGCCGAGGGGGCTCGCGCGGAGGAGGGCGGCGCGTCGGGCTGGGGTGCTCATCGCCCACGTGGAGAAGAGAGGGAGAGAGAAAGGAGAAGAAAAAGAAAGGAAAAAGGAAAGAAATAGAAAAGAAAGGAAAAGAAAGAGAGAAGTGAGTGAGTGAGTGTGAGGGGGGAGTAAATGAGGGGGTGTGGGTTCGGCAGGTACGTTGATGGGGGAAAAGAAAAGGAAAAGAAAGAAAGAAATGAAAAGATACTAAAAATAATAATATTATAATAATATCGAGAAATATCAACTATTCCATAAAAATTCCCCAAAAATACCAGAGATAGAAAATATCACCCTGAGAAATAATATGAAATCAATTTTTAGAAATAAAATTTTATTTTCAAAATAAAAATCTGGAATCTACCAGCGATATTGACCGACACCAAATCCAGCCGAGTTTTGATAAATTCAGAAAAAATCTTCAAAAATGCATTAAGGTAGAAAATGTGACTCTAAGAGATATGTGAAAGCGAATTTTAAAATTCAACTCCTTTTGAAAAATAAAAAATTCTGAAATTGACCAGCGATACTGGCCGACACCAAATCCGATAGAATTTTGATAAATTCAAAAAAATCTTCAAAAAGCATTGAGATAGAGAATACGATCCTGAAAAATAATGTGAAAGCAGTTTTTAAATTCAACTCCATTTGTAAATTAAAAATTTGAGAATCGATCGGCAGCACGGGTCTACTGGTTTTGAAGATTTTGCAATTTAATTCAAAAACATTCCAAAACATCATAAAAATCTAAAATATTAGAAAATAATATTTGAAACTGAAACCGATCAAATATAAATACGAAAAGATCAAATCGAGTAATACATAAGGATAGGGTTCCCGACTCAGACCAGGGCTGACTTCGAGTCCACGAATCCGAACCCAATGCAAAAATATTACATAAATAATCATAAAACAAGAACAAATATGAGAAGTAAATCGAGAAAAATATGATCGAGAATCTAAATACGTAACTAAATATGTATTCCAAAAATGGGGGGTTAAAATCCATCCACCTTACAAAAATTTCGTCCTCAAAATTTCTATAAGGGGAAATGAATACAAGAAAGATAGAGACGAAGATTAAACCACTTAAGATATGACTAACTAAGGGTAATGCTCATAGCGACTAATCAATAACTCTGAACCTAGACGTATTCTGTACTTCCTACCATATAATTCTCTGACGGTGACATACTAATACTGATCTGATAATTGCTAGTAAGAGAATACCGACAGAACTTTAGTAAACTGACCCATCTGAATAATCTGAAGCGAGCTGAATTGGAGAAATGATCAATAATATTATTTTCCAGACTACGAGATAACACTGATGAAGTCCGTAGAAATTCATAGAAATCATATTGATAAAACCCATAATATAAAATCTCTGCTTGGCATGAAGTTATGCTTGACTAAGAGTCTACAATAGGATTCTCCAACGTGCTGCATACTCACCATTACTTCGGGAGTAGACCAGAAGATTGAAAATAAAGAAATCCTGATAAGAGAGATCATGAATAAAGAAAACTGATACTAACGGGTTTTGAATACAGAACGTTGTAAACTCTGAAAGGCCTAACTAAGAATTTATAATACTATACTCTGGAGGACATCCCAACTGAAGATTAAATATCTAGAGAATACCCAAGTCCTATAAGGTCGGCCGAGATCATCAATTATGACAAGTTGGTGTAGATGCGGCTTGAAAACTCGGTTCACTAAGTCCATGCACCCCATTAGGCGGGAGAGATCTGGGGAACGTGGTTAGGATAATGAACTCTGACAGAACTAGCCACGAATGAAGTCAGAACCAGGTGGGAACATTGTGTAACACAGCATCAGGTGCTAAGCATTAGGATACGGTGGGCTAATGTAAGTTCACCTAGAGGGGGGGTGAATAGGTGATGGCTAATCTAATGGATGCTCAATGCCAAATGATGCGGAAGCTAAAACTAATTATGACCTAATTAAAACTTTTACACTAAACACCACGTATAACCAAAGAGTGTTGCCGAATTCCCCGTGAAGGGCTCTGGACAAACTCCTCTAAATTCCCTTGAATGGGTTGAGGTGCCGCGTTGGCTCTCTTGGTTGAATACAAGTGTTAGCAACAATCCCACGCAAGTATATCAATATGAGCACAAGGAATATATCATGCATATAAAGGTAAAGACAAGATAAGTAATGCAAGATATAAACAAGAAGATAGAGAGAGAGAGAAATGGCAATCGCAAACACAAGGGTATGTTTCGAGGTTCGAGCACACTTGCTCTACATCCCCGCCTTCGACACACGAAGATTTCCACTATGCAAGATCCCAATGGATCTCTCCTCGGTGCCGCAACACCTACAAGCCCTGGGATTCCTAGTCCCGTACACACCGCAAGCTCACTAGCTCGCCGAGGCCGCACCTCGAACCAAAGAGTTCACAACCGAACTCCAAACCACCACGAGCACACTTGCCCGTCTCCTCAAAGTACAAGAATGAAATCTTGGTGATCCAACACTTTGATCACCAATGAAAGCTCTCACTACAACACTCCTATAAGATGAATAGACAATGGTTGCTCAAGTGTTTGTGTGAGAAAAGTAAGGATTGAAAGCTATGGTGAAAACTCAAGAAATCTCTTTTAACACACTCTAAATAAAACTCCCTTTAGATTGGAAGTATTAGCTCTCTATTTTGTGGAGAAAAACTCTTCTGAAAGAATAGGAAAAACTGGCTCTAAGGGTCTCCAAAATCTTCTTTTAAAACAATGACAAGACCCCCAATTTATAGGCTACCAGAAAACTAGCCGTTGGGATCTGTCAGAACCTCCTGTTCGACCGGCGCGGTCGACCGCCAACGGTCGGATTTCTGACCGTTGGAGCCACGGTCGACCGCCCGGGTCGACCGACCCACTGGAGCTGAGAGCTAACTCTCTGTCGGTCGACCGGTGCTGTCGGCGCGAACTTTCCCAGAGAGCACTGCTCTCTGGAGCGGTCGACCGGCACGGTCGGCCGTCCTCCAGTACACAAAGGCGTGCACGTTTGTTCACGTCGGTCGACCGGTCCGGTCGACCGACTTCAGGATTAGTCGACTTATACAGGTCGTAAGTCGACTTATCCGAAGCCTGAAACAGTTTCTGGGATTCAAAGGTTAGTCTTTTTGGCTTTAATAAAATCCCATAAAATACTTAAAAATCTACAAAAATAGTTTTACAATATACTTTGATATACAAACATGCTTGCACAAAATCAAGGCATGTTATAAAAGATTGAACTATTTTTGTAACTTGAAAATATTTGGCTCATGATAAAAAAAACTGTTTTTCCAAAACAATATTTTCCAAACATGTTTTTCCAAATCTTCATCAAATACAAAAACAAGATATACTTTTTTAAAGCATAGTGTGTATGGATATGATCCACTACACAATCAAGATGAAATATCTATGTTTTTGTCATTAAGCTCTAAATATGGTTTTGGTTAAAAGATAAGTATATGAGAAACACCAAAAACCAACTTGTATTTTTCCAAAAAGAAAGTCTTTTCTAAACTGAAAATTCTTTTATGAAAAGACAATTAAATCAAGAGTTGTGTGTGATATATATTTGAGCAATCCACCAACTATTCTATCCTTTACATTTATCTAAAACAAAAATCTTATACCTGGACACAAGCCTTGATCTTGAAGTCTTCCCTTGAAGTCTTCTCATCTTCTTGACTTGGTCCAAGCTTGATCCAAAAACTCCTTGGATCACACCGTGCTAGCTCCAAATCTTGACAATTTATCCTTTGTTGAGCTATGCACCTACTAAGATCTTGATAATGAATCTGTCACTAATTAAACACAAGATCATTAGTATTATAACTTCATGAGTATTACATCATCAAAACTAGAGTGATGGGCCTTTGGGCCAACAATCTCCCCTTTTTGATGATGACAAAAACTCATGAAGTTATATAAGCATGGATTAAAGTAAAGCTTCAAAGAAGCTCCCCCTTAACTCATGCATAACAAGTAATTAATAGATATTCAATGAAGCACATGAATATGTATGCAAGTATGGAGATAAAACATGCAACAAGTATAAATCAAATCTTTTTCTCCTATTTGCAATACAAAATATATATATGCATAAACATAAATCTTACTCAACATGCATATAACTCTCAAATTCTTCTCCTCCTTTTTGTCAATCATCAACAAAGGGGTCAAAGTAAAATTAAATCAAACAAATTTTTCTCCCCCTTTTTGTCAAAAACAAAGAGATCAAGAAGGGGTAATCAATCGATAAGAATTTATATGCGATATACATCCATGAAGAGGAAGACGCTAAGTTAGCTTACCTACACATATGCATTATATGAAGAAGGGATGACAAGCCCTAACTCACATAACACATATTATGTAATGCATAAGAGGAGATGTGAAGCTCCCCCTACACACGTATATCATATAAAGAAGAGTTGTCAAGCTCCTCATTTATAATATACTCAACATGAATCCATATGTAAGAGAGATGTTAAGCTCTCCTTGCATATAGGAAATACAAATCAAAAATTTTGAATATTTCTTTATCAAAACAAAATTTTGAACTTTCTTAATAAAACACATTTTGATATATCAAATCAACATAATTTTTTTTATATTTTGATATCAATTTTGAAAACATATTGCATAAGCTTTAAGAATTACCAATGAAAGTTGAATTAAGCTTAGCATATACATTGTGTTTAAGAGTGTGAGTCAATTGTAAGTCAAACACAAATAGATCATATATGTATGAAAAGATAATACCAATAGAGATTGATATAATTTGAATTTGAAAGCATTCATACATACAATCAAAATGTGAGTATTATAGAAATCATATTGATACCAATTGAAAATATCCAATGATACCAATTGAAGAGTAAGCTTATCATATACTCTACCAAATGAAGAATTGCACTAGTTAATATGAAAATGTTTTAAAACTAGTACGAAATCCTTCAAGTAAGGAATAAAGCAAAAATGTCAATGTAATCTCAATATTCCTTTAAATCATCACACATTTTTTTATTAAAAACAAAAATCTATATTTCAAGATATATGTATGTTTTGACAACACAATAAGTATACATACATATCTCTTAAACACAATTGAGTCCATGTAAATAGATTTGCATTAAAGGCAATGACTCAGAGGTATACATGTATATCTTAAAGTTTGGCAAAATACAATATACATGATCATAAATCAAATCCAAAAAGTGAGAATACAAGTTTAAAAATGTATGTATAATCAAAACCAAGAATACAAGTACATTTCATGGGTTCAAATAAGCATTCAAGCACAATATAAATAGATTTATTTGTGGCCCACGATATGTACAAGTATAAATCCTAGTGTTGACAAAAACTAACATATAAACTAATATTCAAATCATGAAGCATCAAATCTTTAGATCACAAAAGAATTTATCCATATAATTGAAATAAAGTAGGATCATGTGGATAATCTTAGAAGAATAGATAACTAGTTTAAATTGATTTGAATAACTAGTTAAAGATCCTTCAAATAACATCAAATCATATGTTTTTCATAAAACATAACTAGATACACAAAATTTAAGCACTCATGGTCTATAAAGCTCAAAATATTTTTAACAAAGTGTGAGTATTAAACAATCATGTAAATAGTATTTTTATGAAAATAGTCATGAAGCTCAAAAAGATCATAAGTCACATTTTTAACAAAAACACGAAAAATCATTTTCATCAAAACACTAATCTTCATGGTATATGTATGATTAATCCATCCTAACAATACACATACATATCCCAAATCTAAAAGAGTCTATTAATGATGTTTGCATGAAGGCAAGAGACTCACGGGTATACATGTATATTTATTAGATTTGAATTAAGAATATATATACATGAAGTAAAGCATACAATAAGGCAAAACATGTATAAAAGAGAATCATCAAACTAGCCTATACATATGCATATAGTGGATACAAATGAGCATGAAGTTCAAATATATATGAGTCAATTGTAGTTCACTATTCTATATGTATAAATGCAAGTTTGACACATTCTACATCTAAGCATGTAAATACCACATGAAGCACACAAAATATGAACATGCTATAAGATATATGAATTAAAAGCATGTACATAAAAAGTAGGAGTTTAGAATTGTTACCAACTCCAAAGCTCCAAATATGGTGGTTGTCCCACCAAGCTTTCTTGATAGTGATGCGTCTAAGATGTGCCCATAAAGTCCATTGCATCCACTACCAAGGCACCAATTCTCTCACGTTTGTGAGGCCCTCACCTACATCAAAAGCAAATGGTGGGGGGTTTTGGTACCCATATTTTCTTGGGTCCTTTGAGGTTAGACTTGTAAGGAACCCAAAATCTTTTATAATTAGCAAAATTTAGAGAATTAATATTATCATAACAAAACTTTGCTAAATGGCCTTTGCGGCCACAATGTGTACATACGTACACCTTAGTATGCTTATGTGTAGGTGTGTGATCATGTTGTGCAACATAAGCAAATGCATGGTTATGATGTGCATGAATATGTGGAGTTTGTTTCTTTGTAAACATTGACTCCAACCTAGAATGATTAAAAGCACAAGAGTTCAAAGTTGAACTCAAACCATCCATTTTATTTTCAAATTCTTAATCTCATTAGTTGTGGCATGTAAAGCATGGTGAGATATAGAATCATTTTTCTTTTTCTTTTTAGAAACAAATTCTTTTTCCTTTTCAACAAATTTTCTTTTCAAAGTAATGTTTTCTTGAAAAACAACTTCTTTTTGTTTTTCCACCAAATCAATTTTATTTTTCAAAGACATATTTCCTTCACATAAATCATTCAATTTTGACATTAGGGAAACATTTTCATTTTTCAAATCATCCTTTTCTTTTTCTAAACATGCAATTTTAGTTTTAAAAGAATCGTTCTCTTTTAGCATGCAATCAAAATCCTTTTTTAATTTTCTTATTATCCTTTTCTAAGCATGCAATGTTATCTCTAAAAGAATCATGTTCATTATGCATGCAAGTAATATTCTTTTTCAAATTTTTATTTTCTTTCTTAAGCATGTCATATTTTTCAAGAATTGTTTGGCAAAATGAAGTGAGCTCATTATATGACATGTCCTCATCATCGGATTCGGAGTTTACCTCAAGGGGGTTATCCCCTTGGACCATATAGCATACGTTGGAGATGTCGCTTCCAACATCCGAATCGCTCCCCGCATAGTATAGATCCTTTTCGCCAAGGGAGGTGAGGGTGTTCCATACTACAAAAGCCGAATCAATATTAGCAACTCTAGATAAATAAACATCATCTAGGGTAGACTTTAAAGCATTAAGGGCTTTTGCATTAGCCTCAAAATTCTTACCATCTAAAGAATAAGCATTATTAGTAGTGGCAAGATATACATGAAAACCTAAGGCTTTGAGGTACAAAGACATCTTAACCTTCCAAATGTGGATGTTAAGAATGTCAAAGGTGGGTGGTGACATGAAGTCCATGGTGTGTGTACAAAATATTGTGATTAGCCTAAAATGAGGATCTTTAACTCTAGGTTGTTAGACCCAATATCAAGAGCACCAAGCTCTGATACCAATTGTAAGTTCACCTAGAGGGGGGGTGAATAGGTGATGGCTAATCTAATGGATGCTCAATGCCAAATGATGCGGAAGTTAAAACTAATTATGACCTAATTAAAACTTTTACACTAAACACCACGTATAACCAAAGAGTGTTGCCGAATTCCCGTGAAGGGCTCTGGACAAACTCCTCTAGATTCCCCTTGAATGGGTTGAGGTGCCGCGTTGGCTCTCTTGGTTGAATACAAGTGTTAGCAACAATCCCATGCAAGTATATCAATATGAACACAAGGAATATATCATGCATATAAAGGTAAAGACAAGATAAGTAATGCAAGATATAAACAAGGAGATAGAGAGAGAGAGAGAGAAATGGCAATCGCAAACACAAGGGTATGTTTCGAGGTTCGAGCACACTTGCTCTACATCCCTGCCTTCGACACACGAAGGATTTCCACTATGCAAGATCCCAATGGATCTCTCCTCGGTGCCGCAACACCTACAAGCCCTCGGACTCCCTAGTCCCGTACACACCGCAAGCTCACTAGCTCGCCGAGGCCGCACCTCGAACCAAAGAGTTCACAACCGAACTCCAAACCACCACGAGCACACTTGCCCGTCTCCTTAAAGTACAAGAATGAAATCTTGGTGATCCAACACTTTGATCACCAATGAAAGCTCTCACTACAACACTCCTATAAGATGAATAGACAATGGTTGCTCAAGTGTTTGTGTGAGAAAAGCAAGGATTGAAAGCTATGGTGAAAACTCAAGAAATCTCTTTTAACACACTCTAAATAAAACTCCCTTTAGATTGGAAGTATTAGCTCTCTATTTGTGGAGAAAAACTCTTCTGAAAGAATAGGAAAAACTGGCTCTAAGGGTCTCCAAAATCTTCTTTTAAAACAATGACAAGACCCTCAATTTATAGGCTGCCAGAAAACTAGCCGTTGGGATCTGTTAGAACCTCCGGTCGACCGGCGCGGTCGACCGCCAACGGTCGGATTTCTGACCGTTGGAGCCACGGTCGACCGCCCGGGTCGACCGACCCACTGGAGCTGAGAGCTAACTCTCTGTCGGTCGACCGGTGCTGTCGGCCGAACTTTCCAGAGAGCACTGCTCTCTGGAGCGGTCGACCGGCACGGTCGGCCGTCCTCCAGTACACAAAGGCGTGCACGTTTGTGCACGTCGGTCGACCGGTCCGGTCGACCGACTTCAGGATTAGTCGACTTATACAGGTCGTAAGTCGACTTATCCGAAGCCTGAAACAGTTTTCTGGGATTCAAAGGTTAGTCTTTTTGGCTTTAATAAAATCCTATAAAATACTTAAAAATCTACAAAAATAGTTTTACCAATATACTTTGATATACAAACATGCTTGCACAAAATCAAGGCATGTTATAAAAGATTGGACTATTTTTGTAACTTGGAAATATTTGGCTCATGATAAAAAAACTATTTTTTCAAAACAATATTTTTCCAAAACATGTTTTTCCAAATCTTCATCAAATACAAAAACAAGATATACTTTTTAAAGCATAGTGTGTATGGATATGATCCACTATACAATCAAGATGAAATATCTATGTTTTTGTCATTAAGCTCTAAATATGGTTTTGGTTAAAAGATAAGTATATGAGAAACACCAAAAACTAAACTTGTATTTTTCCAAAAAGAAAGTCTTTTCTAAACTGAAAATTCTTTTATGAAAAGACAATTAAATCAAGAGTGTGTGTGTGTGATATATACTTGAGCAATCCACCAACTATTCTATCCTTTACATTTTATCTAAAACAAAAATCTTATACCTAGACACAAGCCTTGATCTTGAAGTCTTCCCTTGAAGTCTTCTCATCTTCTTGACTTGGTCCAAGCTTGATCCAAAAACTCCTTGGATCACACCGTGCTAGCTCCAAATCTTGACAATTTATCCTTTGTTGAGCTATGCACCTACTAAGATCTTGATAATGAATCTGTCACTAATTAAACACAAGATCATTAGTATTATAACTTCATGAGTTAATCATCATCAAAACTAGAGTGATAGGCCTTTGGGCCAACAGCTAACGCTTTGCAAGGCTTGCACTTGGCGAAGCTCATGCGGCGAAATCAACGCGTAACACAATGCTAAATGCTAAGCGCCTGGGTGCAGCAAAGCTCACGCCTGGTTAATCTCGCGTGGCTAGATCATGACTCTTATTTGGCAAGGCTAGTGGGGTCTGTGGCTCATCAAATCTATAAAGACAGTTGGACGCCGTGTCTGAACTTAATGAAGTCGATAGAAGAGATCCTAATCATTACTGAAATAATATAGAAAATACCATAGCTCTACCTAACAGAAGTTCTGAATCTAGAAAATCGTTCATACCGATATTTCTCGTGTCATGATGCAGTCTATCTAGTCTATCTGATTAAATAAGTGATGACTACCTAACTTTCTGTACTGATCCCCGTGGTGTGTCTATACATATAAGATGAGAATGCGAAGCTGAAGAACAGTCAGGTATAAGATAACACAATGCACAGAATCAAAGAATACAGAATATAGGAGAACCATATCTGTCCTGTCGTTACCTCACTGGTCTGCCCATATCTTAAGTTGGTATAAAAACTACAAAAATCGGAATAGTGAAAAATGAAAGGGATTCAGAAATCAAAGGAGGACGGTCAAGATAAAACAGATAACTCTACACTTGGAGTTGGATTGTATAATCAGGCATGCATTTCTAGTTGTAAATTGCATTACCATAAATTTGCCGACTGGTTGTACTGAAGATGGGAGAGCCTAGGCTCTGACACCATCCTGTAACGTCCTGATCCCGCGGGTACAGAGACGTTACTACAATATATATACGTATGTCAAAAAAACCCTCCCATATATACGCTAAGCATCAGTACAGGTAAGAATCAGAGTACGAAAGTACGTGGTGCATTATACATTCCAACATATGAGTACAATTATAAAGTTATCACAGGATGTGACATAATATTACAAGAATATTACATCACCGACAGGCACAAATGCGAGAATACGGAGAGATATACAATTATGAACAGTATAAAATATGCTCACGAGATACAAAAAGAAAACTCGAGAGATGAGCAGGGGGGCCTGAAAGGGGGGCTCCAGACGGTCTGCCGATGATCCACGCTTTCTCTACGCATCTCTAGTCAGCAACTGGAACAATCCACAAGCTTCAAACTCCGGGGTCTGAACATGCAAATCCAAGAGAGTCAGAACTCTCCAACGAGTGGTATGAAGAATGCCAAGTGGCATGCAGGGACAAGCACAATGTAACGATAAATCTGAATCAAAAGTATGCATTGAAAACCTTGTCGTGAGCATATACATCCGAACATGAATAAGGCATCAAGTAATGAGATAAACAGACATGACAAAACCAGTTGTACGGGCTCAGTTGATAGATTCATGAGATTAATACCTCGAGGAGATAATCCAAATAAGAAAACCCTCATCTATATACAATATACTGCATGCTTCCATCGACTGAGTACGCACAAGTTGAGCTGTCCATAATAACAGGTAAAGAGAATAATATGAATCATTAAGAAGCAGTAATTATACGGTAACTAGAGAATCCCTATAAAATCAAGAATAAGCAAGTCAGGAGATTAGGCATAGTAATACAAGTGCAATACCAGGAAAGAGACAGACTGTGTACAATATGGTAACAACAGGAGATCAGTGGAGTAATACACAGGTGGTAAAACCAAGAATAAATAATATATTAATAATAATAATAAAATCGAAAATCTGAATTAAAACCCGACTTAAGCAAATATGGCAAAACCAATGGTATAACCCAGATTATGGCTTCATGAGATAAGTACGTTGAAGGAATAATCCAAATAAGGAACCCTCATCTATATATTGTATATCTTACGTTATCGTAATCTGTAACGCCCCGATCCTAAAGATACGGAGTCGTTATGGCGACGCATATACGCAAGGGAAATACCCCACGTATACGCGCTAAGCCTAAGTTGTAACCTGAACAAGCTATAATCTCAACCATGAAAATCACTGCAATATGACATATAAAAGCTACACATGATAACAATATGAATGACAGGAAGAAAATGGCAGCTGAATGCAATACAGATAGAGTCATGGAGTAACAGGAATAAATGAGAAATGAGGGTACCAGAATGAAGAGAGGGAGACAGTGTCCAACTCCTCGCAATGTGTACCAACTCATCGAATACCTGCACATTAGAAACAATCGTCCAATAGCTGGACGTGCAAACCCAGGGTCGTCAGAACGCGACCATAATGAGTGTGTGTGTAAAGGGGAAACAGCTCGTGCAGAAGAAACCATGTGCATATATAATAGTAAGAACAACTGCAGATAGAAAGACTAAATAACACAATAAATAACTGAACAGTAATATACACGATAGCAACAGGAATAAAGATAGACGACAACTGTCACAATAGTAAATGTGCAATCAATGACAAGGCGTGTAATCTATTACATGTCACTAGGTTGGTATCCAAGTCCGGTCACAGGTCTGGTCCTGGTTACAATCATGTATACAGTCATGTGTCTTAAGGCAGGGTCACAGTTCAGGATACAATACAATGTATTCATACAAATCAATCAATAACAATCAGTAGTGTTCTACGTTATCTTCGTCACTTTCCCACCGGCGTCCCACAACATCCGACAGTTCACCCTGGAGCCCGCACATCCAGTAGAACTCATTCGAACTCCGATATGCGGGTATCATTGTTCGAATAGGGAAAGAGAATCAAATAACATGCCTCCTAGGGGTTATCATCATACAAGTGTGTGTGGATGCTAATAGGCACTGAGAATGCAATATCACGCTAACACCAGGCGTCACGTACAATAGATAGCCCTACAGATTCAAGAGGTGGCCCCCACAGATTTAAGAGGTGGCCCCCACCATGTGTATGGTGTGGCACTTTGCTCCGTGTGGCACTTTGCTCTGAGGGAAACAGGATTCTAGAGGTGGCCCCCGTGGATTCAAGAGGTGGCCCCCACCATGTGTATGGTGTGGCACTTTGCTCCACGTGGCACTTAGTTCCTTACAAGATCCGCCGGACGCTAGCACGATTGTGGGATACATCCTCGTCAATCCCGACACCAGGCGGCAAACCGCTGGACGCCGGTTTGACTGTGCTATTAACAGGTCAACAGTACATGGAACATGGATACAGGGGGTACAGGAGTACTAGATGTCAAGTAACAGTGATACAGTCATATATCAAGGTCCAGTGAAAGGTGTCTAGTGTACAGTCAGTGAGGTAATGCCATCAATAACAATCAATACCTTATGCCATTTCAATTACTGGGATGCTACGGGACGGTAACAATATCAGTAATTGAAATGGCATAAGGTATTGATTGTTATTGATGGCATTACCTCACTGACTGTACACTAGACACCTTTCACTGGACCTTGATATATGACTGTATCACTGTTACTTGACATCTAGTACTCCTGTACCCCCTGTATCCATGTCCCATGTACTGTTGACCTGTTAATAGCACAGTCAAACTGGCATCCGGCGGTTTGCCGCCTGGTGTCGGGATTGACGAGGATGTATCCCACAATCGTGCTAGCGTCCGGCGGATCTTGTAAGGAACTAAGTGCCACGTGGAGCAAAGTGCCACACCATACACATGGTGGGGGCCACCTCTTGAATCCACGGGGGCCACCTCTAGAATCCTGTTTCCCTCAGAGAAAAGTGCCACACGGAGCAAAGTGCCACACCATACACATGGTGGGGGCCACCTCTTAAATCTGTGGGGGCCACCTCTTGAATCTGTAGGGCTATCTATTGTACGTGACGCCTGGTGTTAGCGTGATATTGCATTCTCAGTGCCTATTAGCATCCACACGCACTTGTATGATGATAACCCCTAGGAGGCTTGTTATTTGATTCTCTTTCCCTATTCGAACAATGATACCCGCATATCGGAGTTCGAATGAGTTCTACTGGATGTGCGGGCTCCAGGGTGAACTGTCGGATGTTGTGGGACGCCGGTGGGAAAGTGACGAAGATAACGTAGAACACTACTGATTGTTATTGATTGATTTGTATGAATACATTGTATTGTATCCTGAACTGTGACCCTGCCTTAAGACACATGACTGTATACATGATTGTAACCAGGACCAGACCTGTGACCGGACTTGGATACCAACCTAGTGACATGTAATAGATTACACGCCTTGTCATTGATTGCACATTTACTATTGTGACAGTTGTCGTCTATCTTTATTCCTGTTGCTATCGTGTATATTACTGTTCAGTTATTTATTGTGTTATTTAGTCTTTCTATCTGCAGTTGTTCTTACTATTATATATGCACATGGTTTCTTCTGCACGAGCTGTTTCCCCTTTACACACACACTCATTATGGTCGCGTTCTGACGACCCTGGGTTTGCACGTCCAGCTATTGGACGATTGTTTCTAATGTGCAGGTATTCGATGAGTTGGTACACATTGCGAGGAGTTGGACACTGTCTCCCTCTCTTCATTCTGGTACCCTCATTTCTCATTTATTCCTGTTACTCCATGACTCTATCTGTATTGCATTCAGCTGCCATTTTCTTCCTGTCATTCATATTGTTATCATGTGTAGCTTTTATATGTCATATTGCAGTGATTTTCATGGTTGAGATTATAGCTTGTTCAGGTTACAACTTAGGCTTAGCGCGTATACGTGGGGTATTTCCCTTGCGTATATGCGTCGCCATAACGACTCTGTATCTTTAGGATCGGGGCGTTACATAATCTGAATGTATACAACCCGAATTGCAAAACAATACCACGAATTATTGATTAGTATCTTTTTATTATTACTCGTCTGACCCATATATCTAAGTATGTGTACAGGCATACATTCCATCCCACATGCATCCATATATGAGTAAATCAAGGTTGTTATTAGAAACTGATGATGAAACCAATGCGTTATATTTACAGTGGGTCTCGTACATACCTGAGACCACAGCCCAGGATGTTCCAGTGCTGACTCGGAACCTGCCGCTAGGCAAATAGGAGGTGGGTCTTATATTATGCCTATTCAGGAATATAACAGGAGGTACAGAGTCAGCGCTCCCCTTGAACACATGGAGGCCCTCAGGTAGATCCGGAAGTTAGAGTTGCATAACATACCTAATACCAGTGTAAACATATTCACCGCTTGAAATTCATTAGTTTCCCCCTTACTCAATGTAAGTTGTCATTTTTATAGTTTATTAAATAATTATTAGTGTACGGGAATGAGCAGGAGCATGTTAGGAATGTCAGGAGTATAGGGGTATCTGGAGTACAGATTGTACCGGTATGTATATATATAAATGTGTGTGTGTGTGTGCATCAGGCTATGTCAAGATATCAGGTCATCATTACAGTATTGAGATAATTATAAGTAAAGTATGAGGCATATCAGGTGATAAATGATATCAAACAGGTGTCAAGTGATAGCAAGCAGGAGTCAGATGTTGTAACACCCCGGATTATTAAATTTTGATTTAATAATATAAATCTTGAGTTATTAAGTTGATTGAGTGTGTAATGAATTTCAATAATTTTAGGAATGTTAAGTGGTATGTATGAATTTACCTATACCATAGTTATTATGTAACTAGTACTTCAATGTGTAGATATACTAGTATTATACTTAAAATATATGTATTTACTAAGAAAATACAACCATGACAATTTTATATATATATATATATTTTAGTGGAGGGAGTAGGTGTGCATGGGAGGAGAGATCAAGGGCCTAGATCTTCTTGTTTTGGGGGATTGGACACATGGATGAAACGGGTGGTAAACTTGTAAAATTTTGGGGTATGGATCTTAAAGGAGTCAAGGGAGAATTCATCTCTTCATCTTCTTCTAAGAGAGGATTCCTCCATGGCAAAAAAAAAAAGAACCCTAGAAATCCAAGATCCAACCTCCTCTCTATTCCTCTCTCTCTCTATTTTTCTCCCTTTCTTTTTCTTCTCTTCTCCTCCTCCCTCTCTCCCCTTGGGCCTAGATCCACGCGCGCAGACCAAGGGACGGCCCGCCAGGCGGCAGCTGGCCAGGCGGCGGCTGGGCGGCGGCCGGCCAGGCGCGGGGCCGGAGATTGGAGGTGAAGGTGAGTGGGTTTCTTTCTTCTTTTTTTCATTTCTCAAATTTTCATCTCTTTAAATTCTAGATCTTGATCTTTTGATTTTGATTGGGCTTTTCCTTGATCTATTCATGCAAAATTTTCCTTGAAATTTCATGACTTATTGAAGTATGTAGTGGTCTAATTTTGATCTTGAGATTAATGAGTAAATCCAATTGCATATAATTGATGGGTAAAGAGGTTGCATGGTAGGGTATATCATGTAGTGAGGGAGTCTATAAATTTTCAGATTTGGTTTAGATCTCAAACCTTAAAATATCAATCTCATATCTTACTTTGATGGTGATGAAACTTTCATTTGAGAGATAGGTGAGATTAATTCTTGAGCAATGTTGTTCCTTCTTAAATTGAATCTAATTCTTAAAAGAATTATGAGTGAGATCAAGTTTATAAACCTCTCCTAACCATTAGTGTAGATTGAGATTCTTGAAACTTCTTACACCTGTGATGGTTGAGCCTCTTTCCATTCTTACATAATAACTATGAAAACAAATCAAAATTTGATCTTGGTGATGTTAGTGAGATAAAAAGAAAATGTTTATGATATGATTTAAACTATGAAGTTGGAGGTAGTTTAAAGAGAGGATAATGGTAAATTAAGTTGTGTTAAAATTATGAATATTCTTATGAAATTGCTCATGATCAAAATTCTAAATATTTAAGTTCATAACTTATTTATGATCCAATTTAGGTGAAGAAATAAAAGAAAAAGTTGAGAATTTGTTTAATTGGAAGCACTTTTGATATAGTAGTACAAAACTGTTAAAGTCTATCAAGATCTGAAACCTGAAACTTAGGATTTCTTTTGTAAGGATATTTAAAATGAAATAGGTCATATAATATACCGTTAGAAAGAAAATCAAGTCTACTTTCTAACGGCTCTTGCGGTGTTCTAATCAAAGGTCTGTGCTGGAAATTATCGCTGAAATATGACAAGCTAGTGGAAGATACCGAGTTGTAGAATTTTAAATGTCTAGAAGATTTTCTGTTTATTAGGGCTGTTCATGCGAATTAAGCTGGTCATGTAATATATTGTTAGAAAGATCAGTAAGTCTAATTTCTAATGGAAGTCTCTGTGTCTTATTCTTATATCAAAAATAGGAGTTACGATAAAAACATCTTCGATTATTAGGGAGGTCAAACCCGATGAATTTATATTTAGGTGAGATCTATGTGAAATTTATTGGAATTTTATGTACAGTCATGTTGTGCTGAGCCTAAAACTAAACACTTTTCTTCAATAACGCATGTCATGAATACGGGTATATCATAATTATTTATTAAAGTATTGACCCTTTATAATAATGCCTCATTAATGGTGTTGCATATACACTCGGTGTGTTAACAATTATCCTCAGGCTCACATTTGCTTAAGCCTTACTGGAAATAGGGAATTATTGTGTTATGGACTCCAAAAGACATATTTCACCCTAACACATAATCTCTTCTGTGGCCTAGTAAACTGGACTATGAATAGACTATTTATTGGCATATAGTCAGTGAAAAATTTTGAAACGCCGGAAGTTACTTGTGCATACTATAGTTCTATCAATTTTAACTAACTGATAATTGGACAGGTTAACAGTCAACACTAAATTATGCTGACGGTAGACTGATAGATGAGTGAACATGAAATTTATGATGAAAGGTGAATACTATTTAACTAATAAGACATGCATGAGCATTAGTTGAAAAGAAAGATTTTCTTGATGTGATATCAAAATTTGGGAAATCAGAATGATAAGATCAGTAGTATCAAGATCGGTATAGGCGGGAATCCAAATAGTTCCAACTCAATTCATGAATAAGTAAGAATAGTTGTTATAAATATATATAATCATAGTTGCGACCACACCAGTTACATCGTATCAAAGAAATTTAAGTAATAACAGAATGTTAAGCCTTATTAAATTGTACGTTAAATCAAGAAAGTTGTATTTCAATAAACAATCATGTATGAGACTTTCTCTTCTCCTTATAGTTTCAACTTACCCATCCGTCTAGCCAGAATCTTTAAACAAGTAATACTTTTGCATACAGATAGTGTATGTCCCATAATATAACTAAACTTAAGACATACTTGAAATGATTACTTTCAATCATATGTATTACATCTTATCAATTCTTATTAAGTCCCCTTTCTTTTATTGAGTATAATGTCTTGCAATACGCCATGGGTTAAACAGTAATTGTGACGTTTCAAATTATTCTAGTTAAAGGGATAAACTAATTATCTTAGATGATGATCAAATTAAGTGGGTGTAACAATGGATGTTTAGAAATCCCGTAAAAAAATTTTAAAAGTGAAAAATATGGGTATTCGACATATATACATATGTTCCTATCTATGAATGTTATGCATATGTAAAACCTTGTGAACATGGTCATCTTCTATTCAAAATCTATTTAGAGCATCACATAGAAAGTACACATATTATATATACACATATACAATGTTATAAGGAAAAAGGGATAGTTTCACCACCTTATGGTTAAAAGAGTGTCTATTGCGGTAAATTGGTACTTACACTAAACGTGGATAGTCTTGGGAGTATTAGACACTGAACCAATATTTAATTCATATTCACCATGAAAGGGATAGTAAGGCAGGCTTAGAATTGAACACATCTTTTGTAATAAGTGTTGCATTTAATATAGAATTTTGGAATATAGTGTATAAGGCCATTGACATGTACATTAATAAATAGAAATCATTATGATTGATATGAATATGATGGGTGTATATTACTTGATTTATGTACATAACATACATGAGTGACATGTTTTGATCAAGCAATTGATGTGAATATTCCTAAAAGAATACAATCTAACAGGTAAACACTAATTGAGAGTATGATTGCTTTTATATATAAAATGATGATTTACGAACCTTATGGAATTAGATGTGCTGATATTGTGAGTCATTAAGATTGAGATAAATGTGATGGGTGTATGTTCTTGATATATGTGCATGATATCTATGGGTGACATGTATTGGTTAAGCAAATTGTGTGAATATTCCTATAAAGATACAATCTAATAGGTAAACTCTAATTGGGAGTATTATTACTTCCATATATGAAATGATGTGCATAATATATGAATCTTATGGAATTGAATGCGTTGATATTGTGCGTATTATATATATATATATATATATATATATATATATATATTATATATATATATATATATATATATATATATATATATATATATATATATATATATATATATATAGAGTGTTACGGAGGAAGGGACCCGTATTGCACGGGCGGAGTGCGAAGACGGTGCTATATACATATGTCTAGAGGAAGGGACCGGTATGACACCGGAGGAGGAGGAAGACTGAGTATATATCATATATTGGGAGAAAGGGACCCACATTGCACGGGCGGAGTGTGAAGACGGTGCTATGATATACATATATTTGCATCTTGATAAATGATCGAGAATGAATGGCTATGTGTGATATATATGTGCGTGTGACATTAGGGGTATGTTGGATGTGTTATCGTATATGATAATGAAAACATCAGAATACAGACTTAGCTGATTGAATGAAATACTGTATATTGTGTGAAAGTGTACAGGTTAATCCATGCATTACTTGAAGTGTAATGCGATATTGTATTATGAGAAGTATAATATAATTATATGTTATACAAGTATGGCTTGTGATGTATGTGTTATCTGAATGCATAAACTAGGTTTATGGCATAACTATAGTGGTTGGTGTATTATAGCGTGGAATACAAGACACGTGAGTAACACACACTATGTACACATAAGACAAGAAAATTTGTTTTATGTAACTCATAAATCTTATCACACGGAAAGATGAAAATCCAAGAATGAAATTGGGAAGTATGATCATAAGAGTTTGATCGTCCCCGGAGATTTTAGAGACCAGGGTCTTGATTATTAAACCATAGGATGCCTCTGATTCTTTGTCTTCTTACTGTTTCAGATTGCTCTTATTACTTGAATATTCATACTTCTCATTGATATATTATCATTTCCTGATTTATTCCTACCCTACTCAGTAAGCTGTCAAGCTCACTCCCCTACAGACTGGTATATTGCAGGTTGCTTTGAGGCAGGGGTCGGGTTTATGCTGCACGGGGTTCGTCCTGAATCAATTCAATCTTTATACTTCTGAAACAATTGTGCTCGTTGATGATACATATTGGTTATAGGATAGATGGTTAATCTTGTATATATATATATGTGTGTGTGTGTGTGTGTGTGTGTGGGTGGGTGTGTGTAGAAAACTGTTGTAGTAGTTTCATTTCAAGTTGGCATTTGAGATATCTTCTATTGGGTTGTGATATCAAGAAGTGTATTATCAATATGATGATCATGACAAGTTGAAATTTATCATTTCTGAATTTCTATGGATGCCGAGAGGGTACTCTAGAGCTTATGTTGTTATGTTTCTCCATAAGTAGGCGATGTCAAGCCGAAACATCTTCATGATTGCCTGGATGATTTTGAGTTCAGTTATATGATTGGATTGAGAATAAGTAGGCTGATGTTAGCCGAAATTATCATATTTGTATTAGATATCATATCCGACTAGTAACTACAAGGGAGGTGCTGCTGAATTTAAGAAATTGGAAATGATTTTAATAATCGGTCGGTTTAAATGGATATTATGTAAATTGAGGATTTTAGAATACTGGGACCGTTACAGATGTCAAGTAATAGCAAGGTGGATATCACTATCATATATTTCAATACAAAAAAATAGTACCGATACAGGGGATTGATATGAATATAAAAACAGTAGTGATACAGGAGATCGGTACGAATACAGAAAAATAGTACTGACAGAAGATTAGTACGAATACAAGAAATGATACAGCTAGGAAAATAGTATAAATACAGGTTTCAAACTCTTCACAACCATCAAGGAAAGAATAATAGTTGAAGTATCAAGAAAGTAAGCGGGCAAGGAAGCAACATCCAAGCGAAGCAAAATAGTTCTGGGGACAAGATCAGCGAACAGAGTTTTATCACCAAAGCGCTGGTGGAACTCAGGAACGACTTGGCTTAAGATACGATCTAAAATTCGGCAGAGTTTCGCCTAGTGTTTAGTGGTAAAATGCTGAGTGAGCGCTAAGCTGTGTTTTCAGGCATAGGTAGAAAGTTCAGAGGATTTTAATAAACCTTGGAGATGTTAAGCCCAGAGGCTATGTATGTACGTGCAGGAGATGTTAGTACCAACAATACATATGCAAATATGGTTAGCAGGTAAGGGAACTGACAGGTAGGTAAGCAAGCAAGCGAACAATCAAGCGGAGCTAAGCAAGCTAGAGCGAGGCTAACGCACAGCGTAGAATGCTATCCCTGTGTAGTTATCGCTCGTGGTGAAGCCACGATAATATATAACAATCGCTCGCGACGTAACTACACTCGGACGGAGTTAGCGATAGAGCGCTAGGCTCGCCTACCAGGCGGAGCATGAGAGGCCGGAGGCTAAACGCAACCCGAAGGTTGGGTGTAGAAATCCCGGAGGCTGAACACAGCCCTAAAGCTGGGTATAATATCTGCACGAGATGTTAGTACCACACGAGCACACATATCAACATGGCAATAACTAGACTACCATGAAGTAGTGAGGTCCGGAGGCGAGTGTAAAGCCCGGAAGCCGAGTAGAGAGTCCGAAGACTATATGACCACGAAGGGTCGGTCACGCATGGTATATAGTAGTAAAATAACACATCACAGGCATGGTACATGTACAGAAAATAAGCTACTCTAATACAAACATTCATCACAGGCATAATACATGTACAATCCTGGGCACTCAGTAACATACAAACACAAGGGCACAACCCAATACAAAATAAGAATACAATACCAAAATACAGAAATAAATACATAACGACCCGACGAAGTGGGGAAACCTAAAACGAGGTAAGGACACTCGCCTAAATCTTCAAAAAATCGCGAAGCCCTAGAGTCTCAAAATATGTGCACACGACCAATATTTATATTTAAAATATATATGTATATTTAGAGAGAGAATAAGAGAGAGGAGAGAGAAAGAGAGAAAGAAAGAGAGAAAGAGTTCTAGAGAGATAAAGAGAGAGCAGTGAGAGAAAAAGATCTAGAGAAAGAAAGAGAGAGGTAGAGAGAAACAAATTAGAGAGAGAAACAGAGAGAGACGGGAGAGAGAGAAACTGATAGAGAGAGAAACAGACAAAGAGAGACATGAGAGAGAGAGAGAGAAGAGAGGTTTCAGCAATCCCCTTGGCTCAGCTCACGGCCAAGGCCAGGGGGCCCCGGCCCAGCCGTGACCAGTGGGCACCAGGGGCGACGTCAAGGCGGCACCATAGGCCAGGGGTGGCGGCGCCGTCTGCCAGGGGGTGGCCGCGCTGACCACCCAAGGAGGGGGAGAGGGGAGAGGCGTTGGGGTTTTTTATGGTGTTGATGGGTGATGGTGATGAAGATGTGGATTATGGTGGGGATGTTGATTTGGGTGTGGGATGTTGAAATTGAAGGAGATGGGAGGAGGAGGAGGAGGAGGAGGAGGAGTAGGGAGTTGTGGTGGTGGCGTTGGAATGGAAAAGATGGTGGTAATGGTGGTTGATTTGAGGAATTAGAATGGATGGGGGTGATTTGGAGGAGAAGGAAGAAAATGGTATTTTTGATGGTGGAGGAAGGAGATGGAGAGAAGAGAGGCCGGCGTAGGGGTGGTGGCGGCCCGCTGGCCGAGGTGGCTCGCCGAAGGAGGGCGGCAGTGCCGGGCTTGGGGTGGTCGTCGCCCAAGTGAAGAGAGAGGGAGAGAAGGAGAAGAAAAAGAAACGAAAAAGAAAGAAAAAGAAAAGAAAGGAAAACGAAAGAGAGAAGTGAGTGAGGGCGATGGGGGAGTAATGGGGGGTGCGGGTTCGACAGGTGAGTTGATGTGGGGAAAGAAAAGGAAAAAAAGAAAGAAATGAAAAGCTACTAAAAATAATAATATCGAAAAATATCGACTATTCCAGAAAAATCCTCAAAATACCCAGAGGTAGAAACATCACCCTGAGAAATAATATGAAATCAATTTTCAGAAATAAAATCTCATTTTTAAAATAAAAATCTTAGAATCTACCAGCGATACTGGCCGACACCAAATCCGGCCGAGTTTTGATAAATTCAGAAAAAAATCTCCAAAAATGCATTAAGATAGAAAATATAATTCTAAGAGATAATGTGAAAGCAAATTTTATAAATTCAACTCTCTTTATAAATTAAAAATCTTGGAATCGACCAGCGATACTGGCCGACACCAAATCCGGTGGAATTTGATAAATTCAGAAAATCTCCAAAAATGCATTGAGATAGAGAATACGATCATGAGAAACAATGTGAAAGCCATTTTTAGAAATTCAACTCTGTTTGTAAATTAAAAATCTGAGAATCGATCAGCGGCACGGGCCAACACCAGCTTTGAAAATTTTGCAATTTAGTTCAGAAAAATTTTAAAAAACATAGAAAATCTAAAATATTAGAAAATAATATTTGAAACTGAAACCAGTCAAATCTGACTACTAAAAAGATCAAATCGAGTAATACACTAGAATAGGGTTCCCGGTTCAGACCAGAGCTGACTCCGAGTCCACGAATCCGAATCCAATGCAAAACTATCACATAAATAATCATAAAACAAAAAAATGGAAAGTAAATCAAGAAAAATATGATCGAGAATCTGAATACGTAAATAAGCACGTATTCCAAGAATAGGGTGCTACAACAGCAGTGCGGTCGACTGCGCAGTCGACCACCAACGGCTAGACAACTAGCCATTGGAGTCAGGGAACGACGGCCCCGTCGATCGTCCAGAGCAGACTTTTCTACTCTGCACAACTGACGATCAACCGGCCGATCGTGTTGGCCCAAAGGCCCATCACTCTAGTTTTGATGATGATCAACTCATGTAGTTATAGTACTAATGATCTTGTATTTATTTAGTTTCAGATTTATAATCAAGATCTTAGTAGGTGTGTAGCTTCAACAAAAAATTTAAAGTCAAGTTTTTGGAGCTAGCACGGTTTGGATTCACGAGCCTATGCATCAAGACCATATCAAGTACTCAAGAGGAGTCGAGCTCGTTGGATCAAGTTTGGACCAAGTCAAGAAGATGAGAAGACTTCAAGTGAAGACTTCATGAAGACTTGTGTCTAGGTTTGTTTTTATATTTTAATTAAATGTAAAGGATAGAATAGTTGGTGGATTGCTCAAGTATACCATACACACACACACACACTCTTGATTCATAAAAGAATTTTTATTTTGAAAAATACAAAAGAGTTTTTCTTTTTGAAAAATACTGGTTTGGTTTTTGGTATTCAATGTTTACATGTTTTAACCAAAATCGTATTTAGAGCTTAAATGTCAAAAACATAGATATTTTACCATGTATGTGTAGTGGATCATATCCATACACTCTATGCTTTAAAAGTTGTTTAAATATCTTATTTTTGTATTTGGAGAAGTTTTGGAATTTTTGGAAAAATACAGTTTTTGTTTTAAGCTAAAATTTCTAAGTTACAAAAATAGTTCAAATTGTTTATAACATGTCTTGATTTTGTTCAAGCATGTTTGATTTTCAAAGTATAATACTGAAAGTATTTTTGTAGATTTTTCGTGAATTTATGGGATTTTATTTGTGTTAAAATGACCAACATTTTAATCCCTAAAAAGTCTGTTCTGGCTTCTGCCGGTCGACCGGACCGGTCGACCGCGCTAGAAGTCGGTCGACCGGGCGGTCGACCGACGTGCATAGACGTGCACGCCATATTGCACTCGAGGGCCTGTCGACCGACCCGGTCGACCATCCAGAGAGCTCTGCTCTCTGGAAATGCCCCGGTCGACCGGGCGGTCGACCGGCAGAGAGACCTGCTCTCTATTCCAGAGGTTCGGTCGACCGGCCGGTTGACCGCTGCCCCAACGGTCAGAAAAATGACTGTTGGCGGTCGACCGGGCGGTCGACCGTCAGGCCACCTGGATCCCAACGGCTAGTTTTTCTAGCCCTATAAATTTGGGGGTTTGGGTGCTGTTTTCTTCAAGATTTCAAGAAGAGTTTTGGGCTAATTTTTCCTACTCATTTCAGTGGTTATATCCACAAGTTTTAAAGCCAAATATTTCCAATCAAATGGGGAGTTTATCAAGAGTGTTTAAAAGTGATTTTCTTGAGTTTTCCTCCACCATTTCAATCCTTGTTTTCTCACACAACACTTGAGCTATCCATTGCTATATCTACCTATAGGGATTTGTTGTAAGAGGATTTTAGGTGATCAAGACTTGTGATCACCAAAGTTCCATCTTTGCTTTGAGGAGGCGGACAAGTGTGTTCGCGGTGTTTCGAGTTCGTGTGTGAACTCCGTGTTTGAGGTGCGGCCTCGGCAAGCTAGTGTGCTTGCGGTGTGTACGGGACTAGAGAGTCCAAGAGTTCTAGTGGGAACTCCCTGTAGGTGTTGCGGCACCGAGTGATCCGGTGGGATCGATTATAATGGAAATCCTTCAAGGTGTTGAAGGCAGGGATGTAGAGCAAGTGTGCTCGAACCTCGAAACAAATCTCCCGTGTTTGCGATTGCTCACTCTCTATCTCTTTGTCTTTATATCTTGCATACTTACATTGTGTTTATCTTTATATGCTTGATATATTGTGTGCTTATTGATATATGTTTGGGGATTGTTTGCTAACACTTGTATTCAACCAAGAGAGCCAACGCAGCACCTCAACTCTTATTTAGAGGAATCTTGAGGAGTTAGTCCAGAGCCCTTCACGGGGAATTCGGCTACACTCTTGTATTATACGTGGTGTTTAGTTTAAATAGTTTTTAATTCCGCATTTAGTGACCATTAGATTAGTCATCACCTATTCACCCCCCCTCTAGGTGATTTTACATTTGGTATCAGAGCCAAGTGCTCTTGATTTGGGTCTTACAACCTAGAGTTAAAGATCCTCATTTTAGCCTAATCACAATATTTGTACACACACCATGGATTTCATGTCACCTCCCACCTTTGACATCCTTAACATCTAAACTTGGAAGGTTAAGATGTCTTTGTACCTCAAAGGCCTAGGCATTCATGTTTATCTTGCTACCATTAATGATTCATATGTTAATAATAGAAAGTATATTGAGGCTAACTCAAAAAGTCATTCATGCTTTGAAGAGTACCCTAAACAATGATGTTTATTTATCTAGGGTAGCTAATCTTGACTCGGCTTTTGTAGTTTGGAACACCATCATCTCCCTTGGCGAAAAAGAACAATATTATGCGGGGAGTGATTTGAATGTTGGAAGTGACACCTCCAACTTGTGCTACATGGTCCAAGGGGATAAACCCCTTGAGGTAACTACCGAATCCGAGGTAGAAGAGGATGTTGATATGTCATATAATGAACTTGCTTCTTTTGTCAACAACTCTTAGAAAAATATGACATGATTAAAAAGGATAACAAAAATTTGAAAAAGAAATTTGATTGCATGTTAAAAGAAAATGATTCTTTCAAAAATAAAGTTGCATGTATTGAAAAAAGAAAATGAAAGTTTGAAAAATGAGAATGTTTCCTTAATGTCTAAATTGAATGATTTATGTGAAGGAAACACTTCTTTGAAAAATAAGATTGTTTTGGTGAAAAAATAAAAGGATGTTGCTTTAAATGAAAACACTTCTTTGAAAAGAAAATTGATTGAAAAAGAAAAAGAAAATGTTTCTAAAAAGAATAAGAAAAATGATTCTATATCTCATCATGCTTTACATGCCACCACTAATGAGATGAAATTTTTGAAAAATAAAATAAATTGTTTAAGCTCAACTTTGAGCACATGTGCATTTAACCACTCTAGATTGGAGTCTTTGTTTTCAAAGAAACAAACTCCACATATTCATGCACATCACCCTCATGCATATTCACTATTTGCACGTCACGATCACACTCATACTCATATGCATCCTAAGGTGTACAAATGTACAAATTGTGACCGCAAAGGCCATTTAGCAAAGTTTTGTTTTGATAAGTTACATCATATTAATTTTGCTAATAAAAATGTTTGGGTTCCTTACAAAGCTAACCCCCAAGGACCCAAAAGAAAATTGGTACCGAAATTCCCACCTTGTATTTTTGATGTAGGTGCGGGCTCTCACAAAACGTGAGAGGGATGGTGCCTTGATGGTGGATGCACATGGACATGATGGACACATATTTGATGCACCGCTATCAAGGAGGTTTGGTGGGACAACCACCATGTTTTGGAGATTTGGAGTATAGTTCATGTATTGGTAACTATCTCTAAACTCCTACTTTAGTTTACATGCTTATTCATTTATGATATTTTTTTTGGCATGTTCATGTTTTGTGCTTCATGAGGTATATAACTTGTTTAGATGTAGATTCTATTAAACTTGGATTTATACATGTACAAGTAGTGAGCAACATTTGATTCATATACGTTTGCACTTCATTGTTCACTTGTACTCACTATATGCACATATATAGCCTAGTTTTGATGATTCTCTCATTTACACTTGTTTTGTCTATCTTCATGTTTTGCTTCATGTATATGTATTTTGTATTCAAATCTAATAAATATACATGTATACCCCATGAGTCATTTGCCTTCATGCAATTTACATTATGGACTCTTTTTATGTTTGGGATATGTATGCATATTGTTAGTTTTGGATAAATCATACATATACCTAGAAGTTTGTTTTAAAATAAATAATGTATTTTCATTTTGTTTTGATTAATAAAATGATGTTTGTTTTGAGCTTTATTGATTATTTTCATGAAAATGCTATTTACATGATTTTTGAACACTCACACTTCATTTGCTTTGTCATGACTTTGTTTCATGAACATATTTTTGAGCTTTATCGTTTTTGAGTGTCAACTCTTATGTATTTGGTATGATTCATGAAAAACATATTCTTTGATTTCATGTTTTTGAAGGATCTTTAACTAGTTTTTCAAAAATTACTTTTAACTAGTTAATTATTCTTCATTTGGTAGTGGTTTTCACTATAAAATATTTTCAAACTCTATTTTCGAAAACCCCTTCCTACACCGTTATGGGAGGATGGATGGGCGTGTATGCCTTGCAAACCCTATTGGATATCTTTTATCTTGAGCATATAAAGGGTGGTAGGTTATGAGTTATATACATGATTTATATTGTTATTTTCAAATTGGTATCTCAATTGATATTTTTGTATATACTCATATTTTGTTTCCTATATATGTATGTTTCATAATTTCCATAATATCAATTGCTATTGGTATTCTCTTTTCATACATATATATGATTTTCATGTGCTTGCTTTACAATTGGTTTACATATTTAAAGCACAAAATTAGTTTATACTAAGCTTAATTTAAAACTTTATTTTCAATCAGTATCTCAATTGACATTTTAATAAGCTTATGCATGGTTTTTCAATTGGTATCAATATGTTTTATCTATTTGAAAAATTCAAAATTTGTAATGTTTATTTACAATTGGTATCTTAAAATTTGTTTTACTAAGATATCTCAAAATTTGTTTTATTAAGAAAAAATTCAAAATTTTGTTTGAATAAGAAAATTAAAAATGTTTTGATGTGAATTGCCTATATGCAAGGGGAGCTTAACATCTCTTCTACATATAGATTCATGTTGAGTGTATCTTGTATTGAGGAGCTTGACAACTCTTCTTTATGTGATACACATGTGTAGGTGGAGCTTCACATCTCCTCTTATGCATTGCATATTATGTGTTATGTGAATTAGGGCTTGTCATCCCTTCTTCATGTAATGCATCCCTTCTTCATGTAATGCATATATGTAGGGAAGTTAACTTAGCATCTTCCTCTTCATGAATGTATATCGCATATATCCTTTATTGATTTGATGTCACCCTTTGTTGATTTTTGCTTTTGACAAAAAGGGGAGAACATTTTGTTTTTACTTTAACCCCTTTGTTGATGATTGACAAAAAGGGGGAGAAGTATTTGGTATATATGCATATTTTCCTTGCTTTATTCATAAAGGGGAGAAGTATTTATGTTTATGCATATATTGTTTTGTATTGCAAATAGGAGAAAAAGAATTTGATGAGTTTTATGCTTGTTTATGCATGTTTTATTTTCGTATATTTGCATACATGTTTATGTGCTTCATTGCATATTTATTATTTATTGTTATGCATGAGTTAAGGGGAGCTTCTTTGAAGCTTTACTTTAATCCATGCATATATAACTTCATGAGTTTTGTCATCATCAAAAAGGGGGAGATTGTTGGCCCAAAGGCCCATCACTCTAGTTTTGATGATGATCAACTCATGTAGTTATAGTACTAATGATCTTGTGTTCATTTAGTTTCAGATTTATTATCAAGATCTTAGTAGGTGTGTAGCTTCAACAAAGGATTTAAAGTCAAGTTTTTGGAGCTAGCACGGTTTGGATTCACGAGCCTATGCATCAAGACCATATCAAGTACTCAAGAGGAGTCGAGCTCGTTGGATCAAGTTTGGACCAAGTCAAGAAGATGAGAAAACTTCAAGTGAAGACTTCATGAAGACTTGTGTCTAGGTTTGTTTTTATAAGATTTGTTTTTAGTTAAAATGTAAAGGATAGAATAACTGGTGGATTGCTCAAGTATACCATACACACACACACTCTTGATTCATAAAAGAATTTTTATTTTGAAAAATACAAAAGAGTTTTTCTTTTTGAAAAATACTGGTTTGGTTTTTGGTATTCAATGTTTACATGTTTTTAACCAAAACCGTATTTAGAGCTTAAATGTCAAAAACATAGATATTTCACCATGTATGTGTAGTGGATCATATCCATACACTCTATGCTTTAAAAGTTATTTAAATATCTTGTTTTTGTATTTGGAGAAGTTTTGGAAAAATCATTTTGGAAAAATACAGTTTTTATTTTAAGCTAAAATTTTCAAGTTACAAAATAGTTCAAATTGTTTGTAACATGTCTTGATTTTATTCAAGCATGTTTGATTTTCAAAGTATAATACTGAAACTATTTTTGTAGATTTTTTGTGAATTTATGGGATTTTATTTGTGTTAAAATGACCAACATTTTAATCCCTAAAAGTCTGTTCTGGCTTCTGCCGGTCAACCGGGCGGTCGACCGACGTGCACGCCATATTGCACTGGAGGGCCGGTCGACCGACCCGGTCGACCGTCCAGAGAGCTGTGCTCTCTAGAAATGCCCCGGTCGACCGGGCGGTCGACCGGCAGAGAGACCTGCTCTCTGTTCCAGAGGTTCGGTCGACCGGCCGGTCGACCGCTGCCCCAACGGTCAGAAAAATGACCGTTGGCGGTCCGACCGGGCGGTCGACCGTCAGGCCACCTGGATTCCAACGGCTAGTTTTTCTAGCCCTATAAATTTGGGGGTTTGGGTGCTGTTTTCTCCAAGATTTCAAGAAGAGTTTTGGGCTAGTTTTTCCTACTCATTTCAGTGGTTATATCCACAAGTTTTAGAGCCAAATATTTTCAATCAAAAGGGGAGTTTATCAAGAGTGTTTAAAAGTGATTTTCTTGAGTTTTCCTCCACCATTTCAATCCTTGTTTCTCACACAACACTTGAGCTATCCATTGCTATATCTACCTATAGGGATTTGTTGTAAGAGGATTTTAGGTGATCAAGACTTGTGATCACCAAAGTTCCATCTTTGCTTTGAGGAGGCGGACAAGTGTGTTCGCGGTGTTTCGAGTTCGTGTGTGTACTCCGTGTTTGAGGTGCGGCCTCGGCAAGCTAGTGTGCTTGCGGTGTGTACGGGACTAGAGAGTCCAAGAGTTCTAGTGGGAACTCCTGGTAGGTGTTGCGGCACCGAGTGATCCGGTGGGATCGATTATAGTGGAAATCCTTCAAGGTGTTGAAGGCGGGATGTAGAGCAAGTGTGCTCGAACCTCGAAACAAATCTCCCGTGTTTGCGATTGCTCACTCTCTATCTCTTTGTCTTTATTGAAATCACCTAGAGGGGGGGTGAATAGGTGATAATGCTAATCTAGTGAACTTAATGCGGAATTTAAAAATTAATTGCAATTACATACAAGCAAGTAATTTAAGCAAAGAATATAATGCAAGAGATAAGAGCAAGTAAATCAAACGCAAACACCGAGAATTTTTCCAAGGTTCGAGCACCCAGCTCTACATCCCCGCCTTCACCCAGAAGGCTTTCTAATCACTATAACTTCACAAAGAGTTACAATCACACCGGAGTACCCAACTCCACAATCTCGAACACAAGTACTTCTTGGTGATCAAAAGACCACAAACTCTCTTTTGCAAAAGCCTCTTTCCCTTACAAGAACCCTGTAGAACAATGGTTAGAATTGAAGCTCAAATATTATAAGTGGAAAAAGAAAATGAAATTCAGAGAGTTTAGAAAATAAAACTTCAGCGATGAGAGATTCTTCAGCACAAAAAACCAAGGACCAAACTTTTTGAAAGCCTTTGAAAACTTTGAATATTTTTGCCAATGCTTGTTGTGAAAACCTCTACCCTAATGACCCTTTATATAGGATTTAGGAAGAGTAAACATAGAAAAATTTTACTTGAATATAAGAGGAAGAAATTGACCCTCTAAAACAGCTAACCACGTTTTATTTGAACTTAAAACACATTTTGAAAACATGTTAAAAATCAGCCTCCAGAAAATCAGCCATTACTGCCAATCTGGCAGATTGGTCAACTTTTAGCACATTTTTCAGGCTGCAAACGTTCGAATTCAGAATAAGGTATATAGGAATAATTTATAGATCTTTAAGTCTTCTTTTTAATGCAACTGAAATCAACTCAATATCAGTTTAGATGAGAAATTTATCAATAAAACACTGACAGGTGTCAAAACAGAAACTGTAAGCTGTTTTCAGAACAAGAACAGAGTTCAACCAAATATTTGACATCTTTAAAATTTGAATCTGAAAATGATTATTGAATAAGAAATTTAGATCTGAAAGTTATCTTTAAAATGCAAGTTGAATCATATTATTTGAATATAATAATAAAAAGTTATGATAAGAAAAGTAAAAAGGTGTCAAGCAAATCAGCAGAACTAAAACTGGTTCAAATCCAAAACCCGATATATGTACTTGAAATCCAAAACCGATTCAATCAAAAACCAAACGTATTGAATTTATGTGTGTGTATTTGAGCTTCAACCTATCCACTATTCTTTAACAAAACTATAAAACTAAAAACAAAACTAATGAAGTCTCTTGAGCCAAACTGAAGTCTTGAGCCATGCAATGTCATGCTAGATCATTTTCTTCTATGAACATTCCTTCTTGTACCATTTGCCTTATTTGCTCCATGAACCTAGAAAGTCTTGCAAAAGCTAAACAATGGCCTTCAAAATATTACTAACCTGAAACTCATCTTGAACAAACTTATTAGTACCAATATAGCTCTTAAGTGTTTTGTTATCATCAAAACTCTAAACAAATGGAGAGTGTAACTTTTTGGGCCAACAATCTCCCCCTTTTTGATGATGACAAAACAAATAGGCTATATTATCAAGATATAAAAGGGATATAAATAACTCCCCCTCAAATGATATTCTATTTTATCAAGTATAAAACATGAAAGTATATACATATATGAATATGTAAAAAACATGAAACCTACATATACATATATGAGATAAACATGTACAAAATATGAACATGTACAAAATATGAAATCACCAATACTTCTCCCCCTTTTTATCATACATCAGAAAGTGTTAGGAAACAACCAATAAATAATGACAATGCATAGATATGCATAAAACAAGCTTTTAATACTAAAATAAATCTTTACATGAACATGTTCTGAAATAATGGTCTTGATACCAATAAAAAAATCAAACTAACCAAACTATGTTCTTTTATAAATATGCATATAAACTTAAATACTTCTCCCCTTTTTGTCAATCATCAACAAAGGGGTCCAAGTAAGCAATAAAACATATTCTTCCAAAAAAAAATATCAATATAAGTGAATCATGATACCAATTGAAAGATAATCAATATATAAAAATTCTTGTTATTAATAAAACAAAAACAATAAGCGAAGTATAAAAACAACAAAATACTTCTCCCCCTTTTTGTAAGTAAACAACTAAAAATCATGCATCTTGATACCAATAGAAAGTAAACAAATAAGCATTTTGATATCAATTGTAAGTATTTTCATATGATACCAAATTAAAATCCATATTAATTTTCGTTTAAATCATTTTTCATCATAAAGTATGGGAGTGGAAAACAAAGGTAAACCAAATATCAATTGAGAGATAAAATACGAATTTTCTCCCCCTTTATGAAATACCAATTAAAATGATGCATAAGCTTGTATTAGGATACCAATTGAAAACTAATCAATTTAAATATGATATTCATTAAAAATTAAGTTTGGCAAAACTAAAATTTGTGATATTATTGAGTACAAATTAAACATATATGAGTATACAAAAAGAATGTCAATATTGATACCAATTGAAATGATCCAATGATACCAATTGAAACAATAATAAGATCAAGTGTATACCTCATATAACCCACCACCCATTTCATGCACATGTTTTAAAATAATTTTCAATAATAACATACAAGGCATGGTCGCCCAACCAACCGCCCTTAGATGGTAGGGTTTTCAAAAATAGGTTTGAACATAAAGTATGTTTGAAAAACTCTACCAAAACGAAGAATATAGCAACTAGTTAAATGGAAAAACTTGTAAACTAGTACGAAATCCTTCAAGTAAGGAATAAAACAAACTTGTTTTTCATGAAACACATGTAAATCACATGGCACTAAAAACACTCAAAATCTATATAGCACATATCATACTCATGAAAACAAAATCATGAGAAACCATCAAATAAGGAGAGTGTACAAGTGTAATGTGAAACACACTATCATGAAAACATGCACTTAAGCTCAATTAAGGTATTCCTTTAAACATGAAAACATGAGACTCATCAAAACTAAATTTTCATTAAACCCAATTCATACTTCAAGGCATATGTATGTTTTGACAAACAAAGAAGTATACATACATATCCCTAAACACAATTTAAGTGCATAATAACGATTTGCATGAAAAGCAAATGACTCAAAGGGTATACATGTATATCTTAAAGTTTGGCAAAAGACATATACATGAAGTTAAAACACAAGATCATAAAACATATCCAAAATAGGGAATACAAGTTAGAATGCATGAATCATCAAAACTAGACTATACTAGCACATCTAATGGGTACAAAAGAGCGTTCAAGTACAAACATATAATGATCTATTTGTGGCCCATAATATGTACAAGTATATATTCTAGTTTTAATGAAAACTAACATCTAAACAATTAATCAAATCATGTAGCATAAAATGGGACATAAATCATCATTACAAACATAAAACAATCATTATGTAAATCCACATGCTATTAGAATTATGAAAGACACGATAGCTAAATAAGGGTGAGAACACACCATATGTGTCAATATAAACATGGGTGAACTCAAAAGCTATACATGCATGTCAATGGTCTAATAATCATGGCATTTAACATACTAATCAAAACATGAAGTATCAAAACAAAAATCATAAACATCCATATGATCATTATGTATATGCATGTACATTAGATCTAGGACATACATATTAGTTATAAAAACAAAGTGAGAACACAATGATATAAGTCCATTTTAAACAAGAGTGTCTCAAATAACTAACAAGTATATCACTATTCTAATAAACATGGCATAGGAATAATGAACAATAAAACATGACATGTTGTAAATCAATGACATGAAAAAAAAAACATGCAAATATAAACGGAAGTTAGAGATTGATACAAAAACTGATGAAGGCACCTCTCTAGTTCTCCAAACCAATGGTGGTCCTCTCCACCAAACTCCCCTTGAAAGTGATGCATTCAAATTGTTTTTCTTTAGGCACGGAACACATCCACTTCAAGGTATCGCCACTCTCACGTGATGCGAGAGCCTACACCTACATCAAAACCATAGGGGTGGTCTTTGGTACCCATTTTCTTTTGGGTCCATAGGGGTTAGTACCTTTCCTAACCCAAACAACATTATTTGCTAAATTTTCATAATATATACGATCATAACAAAATCTAGCAAGTGGCCCTTACGTCCACAATGTGTACATGTGTACACATGAGCATACATGTGATGGTGGTGACCGTGGGAAGTATGTGTATGCCGTGGAGGGTGTGCATGCAAAGATGGAACTTGTTTCTTTCGAACCAAGGATTCCAAGCGTGTGTGGTTCATGGCACAATGGCTCAAAGTGGAGCCCAAACAATCAACACTTTTCTTCAAAACATTTATATCATTTTCAATAGTTGAAGATAAAGTGGAGCATGCAATAGATGTGCTAGATGAAGAAGCTACACTAGCATGGCAAACATGATTATCTATATCCTTTTTCAAAGATTTATTTTATTTAAAACAAGATCTAATTCTTTAGTAATGAAATTAATTTCATTTTTCAATGAATGGTTATCTTTTAAAATAAAATCCAATTTTGAAGATAAAATCTCATTATTTTTCACAACATCATCACAATCATTTTTATTTTTTAAAATTCATTTTCCTTTAGGGCAAGATCAAGTTGAGATTTAAGTGAGTCACGTTCACTAGCAATCTCTTCTTTCTCTTGCAAAATCAATTCAAAATTTGAACACAAATCCTTCATTTCTTCTTTTAGTTCAAAATTTTTCTTTTTCAAAAGATCATGTTTTTCTAAAAAAAATTTCAAGCTTTGTAGCAAGTTCCATATTTAAAGTTTGAACTTCTAAACACCCATAACAATAGGAACTAGAGCTATTATCTAATTGAGATTCCGATTGTAACTCAAGGGAGTCATTCCCTTGGACCATGAGGCAGTGCTCGTCGGACTTGTCTCTCCTAGATCTTCTCAACTTATTGATGATCCTTGGTAGCTCGGGAGAAGCCAAGATGCTCCAAACTGCAAAAGCTGAATCATAGTGAGCAAATACATGTAATAGATCTTTATTAAGAGATGCTCTAAGTGTCTTAAGGGCTAATGCATTGGCCTTTCTATGTTTGCTATCATTGGGGAAGGATTCTTTGGTAGTGGCTTGATAAACTAGATGTCCTAGGCTTTTTAAATGACAACTCATCTTGGCCTTCCAAATATCATGTCTAGAAAAGTCAAACATAGGAGGGCTATCCATGAGTGCAAACTAAATGTGTGCAAATGAAAATGCAAATGTAGACTAGCAAACCAAGATCTCACTCCTAGGCGGTTAAACCTAATATCAGGAGCGTAGGCTCTGATACCAATTGAAATCACCTAGAGGGGGGGTGAATAGGTGATAATGCTAATCTAGTGAACTTAATGCGGAATTTAAAAATTAATTGCAATTACATACAAGCAAGTAATTTAAGCAAAGAATATAATGCAAGAGATAAGAGCAAGTAAATCAAACGCAAACACCGAGAATTTTTCCGAGGTTCGAGCACCCAGCTCTACATCCCCGCCTTCACCCAGAAGGATTTCTAACCACTATAACTTCACAAAGAGTTACAATCACACCGGAGTACCCAACTCCACAATCTCGAACACAAGTACTTCTTGGTGATCAAAAGACCACAAACTCTCTTTTGCAAAAGCCTCTTTCCCTTATAAGAACCCTGTAGAACAATGGTTAGAATTGAAGCTCAAATATTATAAGTGGAAAAAGAAAATGAAATTCAGAGAGTTTAGAAAATAAAACTTCAGCGATGAGAGATTCTTCAGCACAAAAACCAAGGACCAAACTCTTTGAAAGCCTTTGAAAACTTTGAATATTTTTGCCAATGCTTGTTGTGAAAACCTCTACCCTAATGACCCCTTTATATAGGATTTAGGAAGAGTAAACATAGAAAAGTTTTATCTAAATATAAGAGGAAGAAATTGACCCTCTAAAACAGCTAACCACGTTTTATTTGAACTTAAAACACATTTTGAAAACATGTTAAAAATCAGCCTCCAGAAAATCAGCCATTACTGCCAATCTGGCAGATTGGTCAACTTTGAGCACATTTTTCAGGCTGCAAACGTTCGAATTCAGAATAAGGTATATAAGAATAATTTATAGATATTTAAGTCTTCTTTTTAATGCAACTGAAATCAACTCAATATCAGTTTAGATGAGAAATTTATCAATAAAACACTGACAGGTGTCAAAACAGAAACTGTAAGCTGTTTTCAGAACAAGAATAGAGTTCAACCAAATATTTGACATCTTTAAAATTTGAATCTGAAAATGATTATTGAATAAGAAATTTAGATCTGAAAGTTATCTTTGAAATGCAAGTTGAATCATATTATTTGAATATAATAATAAAAAGTTATGATAAGAAAAGTAAAAAGGTGTCAAGCAAATCAGCAGAACTAAAACTGGTTCAAATCCAAAACCCGATATATGTACTTGAAATGCAAAACCGATTCAATCAAAAACCTAACGTATTGAATTTATGTGTGTGTATTTGAGCTTCAACCTATCCACTATTCTTTAACAAAACTATAAAACTAAAAACAAAACTAATGAAGTCTCTTGAGCCAAACTGAAGTCTTGAGCCATGCAATGTCATGCTAGATCCTTTTCTTCTATGAACATTCCTTCTTGTACCATTTGCCTTATTTGCTTCATGAACCTAGAAAGTCTTGCAAAAGCTAAACAATGGCCTTCAAAATATTACTAACCTGAAACTCATCTTGAACAAACTTATTAGTACCAATATAGCTCTTAAGTGTTTTGTTATCATCAAAACTCTAAACAAATGGAGAGTGTAACCTTTTGGGCCAACATTTATATCTTGCATACTTACATTGTGTTTATCTTTATATGCTTGATATATTGTGTGCTTATTGATATATGCTTGGGGATTGTTTGCTAACACTTGTATTCAACCAAGAGAGCCAACGCGGCACCTCAACTCTTATTTAGAGGAATCTTGAGGAGTTAGTCCAGAGCCCTTCACGGGGAATTCGGCTACACTCTTGTGTTATACGTGGTGTTTAGTTTAAATAGTTTTTAATTCCGCATTTAGTGACCATTAGATTAGCCATCACCTATTCACCCCCCCCCCCTCTAGGTGATTTTACAGATCGACCGTCCAGCCTAGCTGCCCAACGGTCGACAGTGTGCACAAGTCAATGCTTGTGTGCACGTTCGGTCGACCACCCAATCGACCGTGTACAGAAGCTAGTGGCTTGTCACACCATGCCTAGGCCAAAAGCATATTATTTGTAATTTTAAGATTCGTTGAAAACAAGCTAAATTTTCAAAAAAATCTACAAAAATAAATTCATGTAAATACTTTAGAGTAAAAGTATGTGAGACTAAAAATCAACATATATTACAAACATGTGAACTTCGTTTTGAGATATGAAATGCAATTTTGAAATAAAAACTATATTTTATAAAACAATAAACTTTAAGTTGTAAGACATTTTTTTCAAAACTTGTATAAGTAACTCATTTGAAACATCAATATATATAGATAAAATTCAATAAAATATGAACTTGTTTTTGAGAATTTCTTTTCACAAAATCAAAGCACAAACTAGTTAAACCAAATCCAGAAATTTTATTCTTGAAAACCAATACCAAACTTGTTTGTGTATAGTTTGAGCAATCAAGTCTAATTTAAACTTTACAAAAAATCTAAACATCCTTACAAACTAGAGTCTTCTTCTTGAAATCATCTTCTTTATCTTGACTCGATCAAACTTGATTCTTTCGTGTTTGACTCCTTATTGAGTACTTGATATAATCTTTATGTTTAAACTCTTGAATCAATACATGTTAGCCTCAAACTTGACTTTGAGTCTTTTGAAGAACCTAGACACCGAACTAAGATTTTTTTTACTATCTAAACTTTATATAACACAAGATTATTAGAACGATAACTACATGAGTTAATCATCATCAAAACTTGAGTAATGGACCTTTGGGCCAACAAAAAGCGAGATAAGCCCCTTTCATAGTATTATACAGACTTCAAGATGGCATTTAAGGAGTTGAGGGTACTGTTTTGGTATCTACAAACTTGAGAGGATGCAATTTCAGTGGGGCGGTTGGGTGTTCTAATATTCTTGGGGGTCTACCATATGATTATACGTCAATACGACCACAGGTGATTGGGAGTTCTGCTATGAACTCATTGTCTGAGACTTATTGGCTGCTTTGTAATATCTTTCTAGATGCGCCTCATAACCAAATGGCAAGAAAGTCGCAAGAATGATCAGCTTTATTAATACAAAAGGGACAATTTGGACAGATTGATAGTTTTGAAGGCAAAGCTGGTGATGGTGGAGGACGTGGTATAGAGGAGGCAGCCTCAATAATGGTCACATAAGTGGTAGGTTTGGAGGCAGAAGTGCTTCTGAACAAGTTGGTGAACTTGACGTGATCTGTCACTATTTCAAAGAGAAAGGTCACACAAAATGTACTTGTTGAAGATTAACGGACAATCCTACTCAGCCTACCAATGTTTGTGGCATCGGTTAATTCCTAGCATGCTACTAAAGAGGAAAAACAGAATTTAAAAAATAAATATAATCTGATCTGGGGAATTCAGTCATGTAGTCGCTACCCTAAAGGATCAAATCTCGTCTCCTTGTCCGGACATTGATTCGACTTTTTCCAGTAGCGGCAAAAGAATCCCCCAGGAATCACCAACACTTGGCGTAGGACAGTAAACAGAGGCTCTTACTCAGATAGAGAATTATTGCCTAGAAACTGAATAAAACTGGAAGAAATATGATAGTAAGAAATGTAGCTGTAAATCTCAAAATTTGTGTGTCACTATCTCTGAGGATGAACAGGGAGAAGCTCTATTTAAAGGCACAAAACTCTACCCGTTACTAACAACCCCCGCACAAATCAAGCGCACGTTCAGGTTGTTGCAATTAATTTGCAACAACTGCGCACATTCGCGGATCCGCTGTTGTCAGGTCAAGAAACGTTACAGGTCAAAACATGAAGCACTTCGGGAGAGTGAGACGAAGCTCAAGAATATTTCGAGTTGAAATGCTCGGGAATCCAACTGCTCGGGGTCCACTCCGAGGTAACCTCGGGTCAAGTACTCGGGAATGATTCTGAGTGCTCAGTGCTCACTCTGAGTCTAAGTGCTCAGGAGTCATCCCGTATCTCTAGGTACTCGGGAATAATTCTAAGTCTAAACTCGGGTTACTCTGTCTAGAAGTTCCGAAAGACAAAAAATAATTTCCAAAATGTAGCAGGTCCAGGAAACCCTTGAAAAAATAATTTCCAAAATGTAGCAGGTCCAGGAAACCCTTGAACGGAGTGTGCGCGTGTGTGTGTGAAGTTGGCCCATAGTCTAATACTCATAGCAATAGCCTTAGACAGAATTGGTATATATACCACTCAAACTTCTTTTGCCTGTCGAATATGAGACTAAAAATCAAAGGCAAAATAAGGGGATGTTTGTTTCGCATAAAAGACTGTTAAAAGCCGTAATTCGTAAATGATTTGCATCCCAATTACAACTACGGTGTTTGTTTGGATTGTAATTCGTAAAAGACTTACGCAACCCAATTACTACTCACTTGCAACCCAATTACCACTCACTTGCAACCCATTTACAGTTAATTTTGTGATCATGAAAATTTGTATTATTTTTATATTAATATTAATTTTTTTAATATTTAGTATTTTTAGTATTTATTTGCAATATTTAAATTTTTTAAATCACCAAATAGTTAATTTTGTGATCATCTTTTTCACTTACGGCTTACACATTATGACAACCAAACACCATAAATACAAATACACTTTCCCAGTTATAACTTTACATTACCAACCAAGTACCATAAAACTTACATGCATGTAACTCATTTACTTTATCAATTACGACAACCAAACAAACCCCGAGAGAACCTCAAATTTTTCCTTCAAAACTAAATACACATCCAACAAAGATTTAAAACATAACTTCAATTATTGAAATTAGAATTACATACAACAACTTCTACTTAAATAATAACAAACAACTGAGTTGCTGTTTACGTGAAAAATACGAGTCTATTTTGCCTGACCCGACCCGTTCACAAACTATACTTTCTTCTCCCAAGTTGTCAAAAAGCCACAATAAGGACATTTTGGGAACAAAATAAAAGAGGAGGAGTTTGAGTGTGTAATAATGAGTGGAGATGTTGGGTGGTCCCCATTGCATTGAATTGGGTTTGATTGAGTTGCAGCTCCACCTCGTAAGCTGTGGATTTAAACCCGGCATAATGTCGGGGTGGTGATGATTAAGTGTGCCCCCCACGAGTGCATGCTAGCTGTCCCACGTGTCCCCAATTATCACCCCCAAGTCCCGACAAAACAAATCATTTTTATCATTTCTTTTCTTTTTTTTTTCTTTCTTCTTTTCTCTGGAGAGAGAACAAACCAACCAGGAACCAACCAAAAAACCCGGGCCAGACCGTACGACCCCGCTTCCTCCCCCATGTGATACGCACGTGGCCCTGGCCCCGCCCCCAACCCCTCACGCCATTCTCGTAATTTCTCCGCAACTTCGTGTCTCCTCTTGCTTGCTTCCGCTGCGCTCGCGGTTATTTTACTCCGCCCATGTGAATCCTACGTGGATCCCAGCGAGGAACACGTTCGCACGTGCGGTGCCCGGCCAGTCAAACTACGGTTTCATTGGTCTCGTTAAATTTCCCGTCGCCTTCTCTCAAATTGTTGAAAGAAAAACCGGAAGAAAAATCTCGCTGCTTGCGTGGCCGCTGGGGGAGCGATCAGGCCTGGCCGTCGGATTACAGGAGAGGTGGATCTCAGCGGTCGATTCGATCGGGATCGGGTCGCGTGGGCCCGCCGTGAACAACGAGGGAAGGCAGCGGGCGATGGCGTCTGGGAATGTGGGGCGCACGTGCGGGACAGTCTCGGGCATCGCGTGTGATCGCACGTGCCGGTAGGTCCCGCTCGGAGCCAAGGGCATGTGAGAGGCCCCGTTTCAGTTGCTGGGGCTGCACGTTCTTCGTACGGACGAATAGGGTGGCACTTCTGTTAATATCCGGATTAAATCAGGACATTTTATGTTAATCGCCACAATTTTTGAAGGAAATCCAATAATATCAAAAAAAAAAAGTCTCCTAAAATTTATAGAGGAATTGCTACAGCCTTTGTCAAATTGTAAATTAAAAAAAAAGTCAACTTCAAAATTTAATTCACTATGATCATCTATTTTTTTTTAAAGTCAATCAGGTGTGCGCACATGTCAAGCACAGAAGGGCTCTCTTTAGCAGCGAAAGACACAAATATCTCATAGTAATCGCTTCGAAAAAAGCGAACCGCTTCGAAAATACGGGCTAGTGGTATATATAGCGCAGTTCTCATAAAAATGTCTTATTTCTGATTCTTTATTAGAACTGCGTTCATGATCGCAGTCCTCTCAAAAATATCATGTTTTTGAGTTTTTATAAAACTGCGACCATGATCGCAGTCATCTTTATTAGGACTGTGATCATGATCATAATCTTCACAAAAAAATATCTTATTTTTGACTCTTTATTAGGACTGTGATCATAATCGCACAGAAACACGATTTTTCAACATATATTGGACAACAACAATGATCACAAAGCTCGCAAAATACCTTAATTTTCAATTAATAAAAGAAATGCGATCACAATCACAGTCTTTTAATAAAGGATTGCGACGTCGCAGTCTTCACAGAGGACTGTGATCATGAGTCTCAGTCCTCATATCAGCTTTGCCATCACCCAGCAGACCCCATTCATCAACATCAAATAATCCCAATACTTTCCAGATCTAAAAATCATATCGATCACAAACAAAACTCATTGCGAACACGAACAGAGGAGATTTGCAAAAGGTTGATCCCAAAAAAATTTTTGGTCTGGAGGTTTCGTCCCGTGAGACCCCGAGGATGGGGGCACCCCACCCCCTTCCACCCCTACGACGATCTGATCGCGTAGGTAGATCCGCAAATTATTCTGCGTCGGGGTCAGAATTAGGAAGAAGGCAACGTCAGGGGTGAAGGACTAGGGGCACCATCCCAAAAGACTAGCCTGTTCGGTGGAGTCGTCTAGCCGATGTGGGACTATTTATTCGACCCAAATCCCAACAATCCCCCTCGAGTAAAAAGTCTCCCTGCAAGACCATTTACACCGGAAGATCAAATGCTCCATCGAGATCCAACTCTTCACTGCGTGAAAGACTAGTCTGTTCGGTGGAGTTGCCCAAATCCTTATAAACCCAAGACCATCCCCACGTCTAGCCGATGTGGGACTATTTGTTCGACCCAAATCCCAACAATCCTCCCCTCGAGCAAAGAGTCTCCCTGCAAGCTCAACTTATCTTCACACCAGAAGATCAAATGCTCCATCGAGATGATCCAACTCTTCACTGCGTAAGAAGACGGCACGCCATATGTGAAGTTTGTGAAGTACCGTACCAGCTGCAGTCGGTCACTCCACTACACCGCGTGGGAGGCAGCACGCCCATTGCAAAGGAGCACCACTGCTAAATTTCTCGAGAGCCCAACATTAGCCTCACAGTGGCCTATTGCGTCTTTTGTGCCAGTGGGGTGGGTAGGCCCATTGCGCCTTTGCGCCATTGGGGGAATCTACATCGTCGAACATCACCTACACACACGACTAAGTTCGGGGCATGGCTCTGATACCACTTGAAGGACTCAGGGCACCATCCCAAAAGACTAGTCTGTTCGGTGGAGTTGCCCAAATCCTTATAAACCCAAGACCATCCCCACGTCTAGCCGATGTGGGACTATTTGTTCGACCCAAATCCCAACAACGGGCGATGAGGAAGCGTTAAAGAGAAAATGAAAATATATAAAAGAAGTGGTGGTTGAGAGAAATCAATTTATGCTGACGTGAATGAAACTGTAGTGAATAAAAATAAGAGTGCGAGTTTTTTCATAATTATGAAGAAAAGAAGGTGGCTGCTGCGAAAATTTTCAAATTTATACATTAATATATATACTACATTCGAATCACATATAAATAATGTTGATTCAAGTACATTTTCTATACAAAAAAAAAAAAATGTTCATAATAATGTTAAAGAAAAGATAGAATTAGCTTTATTTATTTGAGGGTTTAATAATATCCACCCTGTTTCATTATAAAGAGGTATATAAATCACACAATGAACCTGAAGTATTGATGATAGTATAAAAGTAGAAAATTTTAATAATCATCATATATAATTAAAGTGCAATTAGCACTTCCCGGATCAGTTCTCTTGCTTGCATTTGGGTTTAGAAATAACATAGATTATTGGTTAGTTGAAGCTAATTTTGGAGTAGATTTGCTTAGGTGATCTGAGCTGTGCCAATTTACTAATAAAAATTCATAATAACTTTGTTAATGATGGTTTTTATAAATCCTCATGTTGAGGGAATATAATGATCCCATAATCAAATGGGAAGAGGAACAAGCTATTGGGGCTACTGATGAGGCTTGTCCCCCTTCCTTCTTCTGGTTGCTTAATATTCAAACTTTGCATGTTGGATTTATTTTTTTTTTATTTCTTTATTTAATTATTTTTTGATCCTCTATGATTAGTAGACCCTCAAGGATCATGCTATTTGTACTATATTGTAATAAAATCCTCATGCTTTCATGATTATTCAAAGCAATAGTCTAATCCAAAATGTACCTTGATTTGATTAAGAAAAAGATTTGATTAATTAACTAATCAATAGTTTAATCCTTGCTTCTTGGTCTTCTTCAATCACATGCGGCTCTGCCCCTCACGTGCTTGCCATCATTTACAACGATTTGATTGACGATCTTGTCGTGAAGAATATGATATAGTATTAGCTTTCATTCTTTGATTGTCATGTGTTTGTGCGCAGAGAACGTTTGAAAGCTGTATGGTTTGAATTAATTAGGTTTTAAAGCTCATGGCTCCAAAAGATTATTTAAGAAGAAAACAAAGAGAAAAATGCGTTTGAAAGACAATTTTTCTTCAAGAAAAGAGATGGAGCGCAAAAAGAGAGAGAGAGAGTGGAGCAGAGAGAGATCAGGAAAAGATTTTGAAAAGGAAAGAACATCTGATCCTTTTGATGTAACTTTTTGTTGTGAACATGCATGGTTTGTTGCTTCACTTTTTGAAAGCAACCCTAGTGTTTGCATGAAATGGTTTTGGGTTTCAACAGCTATGGACATTAGAAATATATACATCTTTTGTGATATTCAGATAAAAATTAATAGAAATTCTCTCAAAAAGGGATGCTTCCTTGTGTCTGAAAAACAAATGTAGCCAAATCAATCCACAAACCCTAAATCAAACTACAAACCATGAAGACAATTACTACTACTACTACTACTATTATTATTACAGAAGGTGAATAACTGTCAATTCTTTTTACCAACAATGGTGAAAAATGCATCTAATGTAGGCTTTGTAGCATGAACTGGTAACTTCTCCCACATAAACAAGCATACATGTAATCATTCTTGCAAACATATATCACAATCATTCCAGCCTCATTGTGATCTCATTGTAGAGACAGCCAACATCTCTTCAACAGCAAGTGTTCAGCTTCCATGTGAGAGATGGAGCCCAAGCTCTGAACTTGCCCTCCTCAATCATTAATAATCATAGCCATTTGATGATGATTTATGCTCATACAAAAGTTGTGCTATGTTCATCTCCACGTTATGCTGTTGGGTTTCAGATAATAATCCTTCAAGTTATTTTCTCTAACTTTATATTCTCTCCTTGCATGATTAATTGATTTTCAGCTGGGCCCTAATTAAACAGGATTGATATCTGTTTCAGATTATCCTCAGACCACCCTTCCCCCTTTAAAAAAAATATAAAATAAATAAATATAAAATAAATAAGTATTTTTTATTAAACTTTTGTAGGAGGATTGATGTCGCATCATTGTTATATTTTTCAGTGAATTATTTACAGCTAAAACAAAAGATAAGCTATATTAACTATCATTATTACCTAAAATAAAATAATTTTTAATTTGCATCTTAAATACGAAATCTATACAAAATTAATTTAGTTAATTATATTTTTAAAAATATCTAAATTCTTTTCATGTTCCATGCATGTGGAAAAAAAAATCAAGTAAAAAAGAAATCCCCCTTTCTTTCTTTTTTTTAATACCAGGCTCTGGAATGTAATGAAAGGCCGAATTAGGCCAGCCCATAAAGTGTCAAATAATTCCAATCCAACTCTCTTAAAATTTGGACCAGGCTTGAAAGCAGTGTGCCCACGGCCCAACATGATCACTATACAGTTCAGCCCACAATGTTTATCAAAAATACCTACCACAATTATAGGCTAATATTTGAAGTTTTAAAAGAAAACGAAAAATACTAACCAATTGAAAATGTGAATAGATTAAAATTACACAAATACAAGTAACAATTATAAAGTGCACATTTTTAGAAGTGCATACTGTAAATTTAGTTCAAGAATAATTATGAAACTTAGTAAAACCAACCAACAATTACACGGTACAGACTCTCATAAGCCTGGGCTCGGGTTGGCTCCTTCGCGCGAAGAACTGTGATGGTTCTTCGCGTCGTGGGTTGTTCATTAAAGTTGATGGACAGCTCGGAACGAGAGAGAGAAAAGAAAAAACGTTTTGTGGCGAGCCCAAAAAACGAGTTTTTTTTTTCCTTTTCTCTCTCTCGCTCCGAGCTGTGATGGACATCTCACAGAGTGAAGAAACCTACTTCACGAAACAAACCCTAGCCCACAGTAATCATATGTACCGAAAAGAAAGCAGAAATTCCACTGTTTAAGTCAGGGAAAGGACGCAAATTACACTGTACTGATCAACTTTAAGAAATTACTGACATTAAACAAACATAAAAAAAATATACATATTCACAATTTACCATTAAAAATCTTTCAACAAACTGCGAGCCAAATCCTCTACCTTTTCAGCGAAATCTTTCAATTTTTCGAGTATCGGAAGAATCTTATCCTTCAGCTCAGGCCGGTCTCTTCGTCTTAGTTCCACACAACTTAGTCCCAAAGAGCCAATTCCTGAGACTCCTCTTTAGGCCATTGCCCAGCTTCAGGATCCAAAACATCAAATACATTTAAATTAATAGGAAAACTGGCTTATTTGGTGGGATAATAGAGAAATTCGCTAGTGGTGTGATACTGTCAACAAGCTAGTGCAACCCCCCAGTGTCTCAAGTCCCTTTCCAGTGTAACGTCGTTGCTTGTCTTAATGTCTGTAATACTACAAAGAAGTATCATTCATGATGGTCTCCAACATCAACCAATTATATGCTTGCTTGCCATGCTGTTGTCTCAGCCACCCCAAGAAGAAACACATCCAGAATATGATTGCAGGTGAATGAGAGTGTTGAAGTTGGTGAATGGCAAGACGCTCAAAGATAAGGTATGTGAAATGCGTACGTCCCTAAAATGTTTGGGGCAGCTCGAATTGAGGACAAGTTGAAGATGGTTACTCATGCATGTTAGAAGTTTTAAAATTGCACGAGATGGAGCAAGTTGACTAGGGAGAGACCAAGCTCACGGTTTTTTCAAAGAGGGCCTGTAGAAAGGGGAGCAATCGCACCCACTGCGCTCGGTTGCAGGCTCCAATGGTCTCTTTGTTTTGTTCGTCAACACGGATGTGAGAAATTTTGTTAGAGAAATTCTATTTGAGAGGTGTATTGACGTGTCCGAAGCTCAAAAAGTTATGCCAAAAAGGCATGATGGGATCCGTGGGACACATGTGAATGGGCTAATGATGGCCAAGAAAAGATTAAGGTCACATGTGTTGGAATGTGTTTTGAATTTAGAGGAAAAACATGAGTTTCCTTCTTATTTGGCTTTGGTGTTAATCTCACCTTAGATAAGAGATGGGAGGTTGAATGGTATATATACTAACTTCTCTCATGTCTATTGTTATGAGTGTTGGGTTATGGGCCACATCCCCATACACCCGCACACATGCCGAACTGATCCGGGTTTGAGGTCGGGTGGCGCGCGCCCATGACGTGCAGACACAAATGCAGTTCAATTCAGGGGTTTCTTGAACATAGAAATTTTTTGTTTTGATTTTATCTTTTAATATTTTTAAATTTTGATTTAAAATCCTGGTGAGATTTTTCGGGTAGAGTTGGACCCGTTCAAAGAGAATCGAATCTGTAAGTTGTAACAACTTATACGATCGCTCGATTCTCTCAGGGCTATTACAAACGGTAAGATTGGCAGAGGGCTATATATACCCTCATCTCTACACGTGTAAAGTAAATCTGTCCTTTTTCTCCCTCGAATTTCTTACAAATATTCTGCTAGAAAATTGTGTTCTTGCGTTCGGATTTTGGTGCTTTCTCAACGCTATTATTTTCACTTACGTGCAACGAATTTCTGTCTGAGCAGAGGCATAGCTCATCATCCTGAGTTGGGTGCTGGTGTACCACCAGAAGAGTTTTTATCATTAGGAGAGGAGGTCATTTCAATATCCGGACGAAAGACCTGTCATCTTTCTTCTAGGGCAGTGCGTCTGCACTACTAATATTATCTCAGGCCACCTTTTAATTTTCTTTTAATTCTGTATTTTGGCTGCATACTTATGACAAGTAGTTTATTAAATTTAAAAGGTTCATATTTGTTGCATGTTTTAAATCAAAGAAAGAAAAATACTGTTAAATTTCCGACAACGGGTACTCTTACAAAACTATTGATGGAGGCAATTAAATAGGTTATGATGGCTATTAATCTGAGAAGATCTCTCTTACAAGAGTTGCATTGACAAAAAGGATTCATGCAGCCAAAACCCAAAGATTTAGGACAAAGATTAATCATCATTTTTGTTATTGTCATATGTGTGCATGTACATATGCATACAGACACAAACATTGAGGAATGCATCGGTGCACCAAAGATAAATGCACAGAAGCGCACGTGTAGAACCACATGATCCTCAATCCCATGAGACAACCACCAAGTTCCACCAACTCTCTACTTTAAAATTTTCACCATTTTTCTATACAATTATCATAATCTTTTTATTTACTAAACCTAGAAAGTCCAATACTATATTACAATCTTCAAGGAATCGGAACAAACATATGGTACACTGATATGGATTCAATCAACCCAAATATAGTATTTACTGCAAGTAATCTTAGCAAACAACAAATAAACACACAACCAGATCCAAAAGGGAGCCAGAATAGCAAACAAAATGTCCTAAGCCCATGTTCACTTGTGCACAGGATCAGGACATAAAGATGGCCAGAACGAATGGGAAAAACTTCACTACTTGGATATATTTTAAACCACATGCAGGGATTTCTTTTTCTTTTGTTTCATTTCATAAAATATCCAGTTTTCTACCAGCACTTATCTTTTATAAAATCACTTTCTTGCTGGGCTGGTAACATGCAGGATAACATTCCTGGGATTTATGTGTGTGTAAAGAATTTCATGGTTCAATAGTGTTATTGGAAGTGGGAAGGAAAAAAAAAAAAGCAAGCATGATGCCCCCTATTCCAAATGTTTGAGGGATCATTAAAAAGAAATTTCAGCAAATATGATCTCAACATAACTGTAACGTCCATGACAAATAAGAGAGGCAAGTAGGCTGAATACATGTCAGAATCATAGGCTACATCTTGTTTCTGTCCAATCTCAATTGGATGTTGGTTAGGATCTAGGTTAGGTAACAGTCCAGAATCTGGACTCAGTTTCCAATGGAATGGGATGAATTTGATGAGGTGTAGAGTAGCATATATCAGTATAGAAGGTGAACTTTCCATTCATAGAGATTAAAGATGGCATGATACTCAATCCATCCAATTAATGAATGCCAGGTGGCAAAGGAGCAAAGCGGGTGCAGGCTGCTGCAGAGGAAGTTCGACGAGGGGGGGAGGTACGACGTCGATAGGATCTTCAACGGCATCATCGGCCACGTCGCTGATCTCATGATGAACCCATTTGGGAACTACCAGCTGCAATAGGTGTACGATGAGGAGAAGAGGACAAGGATCATGCTCAAGCTCACGTGCAACACCTAGGTCATTCTCAAGCTCTGCTTCAACATTCATGGGTAATTTTACTTAATTTTTGATTGATTGGTTGCATTTTATTGGGGATTTATGTTGGATTGGTAGTTGATAAATTTGATTGATTGCATTTTTTTTTTCCCATTCATGGGTGTTTATTTGATTGTTCATTGTTTCTATAGATTGCATGTCTGCTAGAGCTTTTGGTATGATGCTAGTTTGGGTCTTGTTTGGATTCTGTGTTGTTACTGTTTGATGCTTTATATTGGGTTGATTCATGGATAATGGCTGATTGAAAAATTACTTACTTAATCGATCGGCCTGATTTTTTGATTGATTGGTTGCATTTTGTTGGTGGTTTATGTTTGCTTGATTTGCAAGTAGTCACAAATTTTCACTAATTTTTTGGGTTTACATTGGATTATGTAATGTTTCAACACTCTCATGGATGTTAGATTGTTCATGTTTATTGCAAGTTAGAGTTTTTGGTTTAGTTTTGGATAATTTTTGGATAGTTGTCACTTTGATTAATGCTTTATGCAAGATTGGCCTGAATGTTCATCGCATTCTTATTACGCCCAAGTTTGAATATGTGTATTTTTTATTACACCCACGCTGATAAAAGTTTCTGCGTCCGCCACTGATGCCAAGAGTGTGAGACAACTATGCAATGCTAGAAAAACATGATCCAGCAAATATACTAATTGACATCAGCTCTATGATTTAATATCATTAGCATCAGCATCTTCTTCTTCCTCTTCTACCGTGAAGCCATATCTTTGTCGAACACACCTACAAGGGTCAGCTAGCATTACAGGAGGTCCGACCGAGGATGGTTGGTCTTCAGAGAGGATGGTCGGCGGTGGTATGATTTCATGCCGCAATAGAGGTGGTGGGGACATGTCTCGATTGAGGTGGTGGGGGATCCGGTCGCGAGATGACCGGATTGTATGCCACATTGGCGGTCGATTAAGGGTCAATAGGTGCTGAGCTGCGATTTAGTAAATGCGGTGTAAGGGATTGCCATGACTGGTGGTGAGGGATCCGGTCACAGATTGACTAGATAGGAGCTGTAGATGTGAGCATTTGCAAGGAGTTCGACGGAAAACATAAAGATGATTGTGGTGCTCGAGGCGTCAGAGGAGGGAGAAAATAGGAGCATTGAAGACATTAGGATGGAGAGAGGAGGATGGTTCGGGTTGGCTGGAAGTTATACATCACTTGCAAGGTACTGTATGGGCCTGAATGTAATGTGAAAGCGTCACCATGACGTCTAGAAGTACGGCGACCGACTGTTGGAGTTTTTCTTTTATCGGGTGGACCGTTTTTGTAGTTTTACATTTTTGTTCCCGCCATTATTAAGGATTGTTTCGTTAAGTAATTATTAATGAAATGTCAGGAGGCTTTCTTGCCCTAACGGTCTTTTTTCTCAAAAAAAAAAAAATATGGGATGAATGATCATTTGTAGCAATGTTACCATAATTGTGGTATGCTACACTGAGTAGTGCACAGTATAGAGGGAGTAGGCTTAGTTAGATCAGTATTTAGGCACGACACACCATATAGCATTCTGTCACGCCCCGCTTCCCAAAATACGCTGAAGTGGAGACGCAGCGAGAGTCGGCGATGCATTTATGCAAGGAAAATACCTCACGTATACACGCTAAGTCTTAAATAACCCGAAAAAGCTATAAATCTAAATTATAATGAATCTTGATTACTGCAATATCACATATAAGTATCCACACATGATATTATATACACAAAGAACTGGAATAACAACTGAATCTGATATACCGAGAATCAGGAAATAACAAGAAGGTAAGAAAGATAAGAATACCGGAATCAAATAGGGAGAAACTCTAGTTCCTCACGAAGCATACGAGATCAAAGAACACCGAATAAGAGCATAAAACATCCAGTATCTGTACATGCAAATCAAGGGTCATCAGAAGTGACCTAATGAGTGTGTGTGTGTGTGTAAAAGGAAAGGTGCTCGTGCATAAAAATAATGTAAGCAATAACAACATGATAAACTGAAATAAAAGATAATAGAATAATCAATATCAAGAACAAACTTATGAACAATATATAACTGATATCATGATAAAAGAAAATAACTAATGTCAAGATGTGTAATCTAGTATATGTCACTAGTTTGGTATACAATCTGGTGATGTGTACAATCATATGTCTATCATAGTTTATATATATGTACAGCCAGGTGATTACGATCAGTCACAATACACTATAAACAGCTTATTATTATTTATTATGTCAGTGAAAACCAATTGCCACTTGTAATAGACGCATCCCATGCTATGCCTACTATACGTGTCAAGCAGGGTCCTAAGTTATTGAAACTAATCGGTTGGAGACATTGTATATGCTTTAAGTGGGTTCTGTACATACCCGGAACCACAGCCCAATCATCTGGTGCTGAACTAGGTTCTACCGCTAGTTAGTTAATAACAATAACAATAACAATAACAATATAAACAATATAGGATGTCAGTCATCCCCCGGAACCCTGCAGTGGAACCGTATCTCGGCTGCGCAACCTGTATTCTAGGTCCACCAAAAATACAGACGTCTCCTCCATCAATTTCCCCAATCTCTGCGTCAGTTATTCAATTACATTATTATTTAGATCAATTAATATACATGTTATTTCGATTATGGGACTATAGGGTGACAGAAACAATATCAATAATATAACAATAACAATATGGACAATATTATCGTGTAAATGATAGAACAATAGAATAATGCATATGTTAAGGTCTAATAATATTTTCTCAATAACTTTCAATAACATGAATTAATAAAATAACAAGCCCAAATACTACTCAATAGGCAGTCTCATCTAGAACTGGTCACAATACCATCCACTCATAATCTCAATAGTCATCGTGATCATCAAATCCGAATCTAAATAGTCATCACAAACATTAACTACTAAGTCTGTATCTGATGCCGTAAACTATAAGTCCATTAAATCAAAGTCAGTTCTCTCATCTTATCAATCAACTTTGATTCTCTATGTCACTAATAACTGAGATCCAACGATAATTGTTATCAAACTCTGAATATATATTGACAACGATATCAATAAATCACACTCATAGTATCCCAACCTTTGTAGCCGAATAACTGTAGTCAAGAACCAATCATGAAACACTGAATATATCCTTGAGATCAACAATTACCGAGTTCACAAATAAAGAATGAAATATCCTCAAAATCAGACTTATCCAACCATAATTAAGATCATAACTAAAGAGTATAATGTCATCGATCAACATAACATCTTAATCATCTCTATATCTAGTATCTAACATCGATAAGATCATCAGTACTCAACAAATATCATCAGGGTAAATTCGGAAGTCCTTGTTTCAACAATCCAAAATCAGAGTGCCACATCCTCGATCAAAATGAAATCTAGATCATCTAAATATCAATCGTGAATCCACCGAAAAGCATACGAAGTTCAGGTCAACTCCCATTCTACGACACACACAAATTTAAGTATCAGTAAAACAATCTGTCAATGAAGCAACATCATATCTAACACGTCCTCAATATCCCAATGAGTTCTGACCGGAATAATCACCAAATAATTTGTCCGATAATTACTTCACATAAAAAAATATGAATGTCTAACCTCAATCAAGAATCAATCAACCTCAAGATCAATATGTTTATATTCTAAGATTTATCACCGTAAGGTCAGTTACAAGGTCAAGTCCGTCTACGGTATACCAATACTAGGCCTAAGCCAACAACGGCGATTTACCCACAAATGAAATGATACTGATACAAGCAAATATCAACTACACAAATAAGGTGAACAATCACTAATGTCTCATGAAGTGATACAGGTGATAATACTAGTAAAATATTTCAGACAGTCACATGAAATGATAAAAGTAAAATACAAGTGCTTATTGACAACGGTAAATAAGAAAAAAGATAAAAGCAAACACTCACATGTAATAACATGGTTTCGGAACCGAATCGTCGTCTGGTCTTCACTGCACGAACCGGTACTGATCTACGGAACATTCCATGGATCGGTCTTCGAATCAATGTGCATCGGGTCCAGAATGGATACAAATCTGAATCTCCCGTTACCGAGTTCGAATCGTCCGAGTGAGTCCAAAATGCTGTAACATGCTCCCAAATACAAAGAGAGGGAGGGGAATCAATATACTCACACATGTACCCATACAAGCATGCCACACGTGCATACACCCACGAGTACAACCACATACATACATATATACGGGTATACACAAACATAATACATTATAATCTTGCATACATACACATATATGGGTATACGCATACATACACCTATATACATACGCGCATATATATATATATATATATATATATATATATATATATATATATATATATATATATATATATATATATATATATATATATATATATATATATATATATATATATATATATATATATATGAGAAAAATGTATATCAGCCTGCGGGCGAACTCTCTCAACCTGCGGGCTGAGAGAACTCTCTCAGCCTGCGGTGACGTGGCTCAATTTGTCACCTCACTGACTTGCGGCCCGCTTATAGGAAGAAGTTAAATTACCAAATACCCCTTATGAATAGCTACTCTTTCGGTAACTTTCCTTATTGTTTATTATTATTTTCCCACAAGACAATTTTTTTGACCTCTAGTTGTCAGATTTAGAAAAATAAAAAAATTTAGACCAATGATTATTTAAAAATTATAAGAGAATAAAAAACAAATAATTTTTAAAACACTGCCACCAAGGTCGCAGTCATCTACAATACAAATGTAAAAAAACTGCGACCCGAGACGACACAGCGACCAAGGTCGCAGTCATCTACAATACAAATGTAAAAAACTGCGACCCGATTCGACACTGCGACCAAGGTCGCAGTCATCTACAGTGTACACTGCAAACATAACAAACTGCGACTAGGGGAATTAAAAAATAGATGACGTTAAATACACTGCGACCATGGTTGTATGACACTACAACGAATATATGAAACAACTGCGACCCGGGATGACACAGCGACACAGCGACCAAGGTCGCAGTCATCTACAATACAAATGTAAAAAACTGCGACCCGGTTCGACACTGTGACCAAGGTCGCAGTCATCTACAGTGTACACTGCAAACATAACAAACTGCGACTAGGGGAATTAAAAAATAGATGACGTTAAATACACTGCGACTATGGTCGTATGACACTACAATGAATATTGAAACAACTGAAACCCGGGACGACACAGCGACCAAGGTCGCAGTCATATACAATACAAATGTAAAAAAACTGCGACCGGTTCGACACTGCGACAAGGTCTGTAAATTTATAATTTTTAAACAAATTTTTTTAAACAAAATGATTAGGTGAAATTTTAGATCTGTAAATTTTTTTGAAAGGACACGTTTTTACATAAGGTAAAAAGTTGTGAGTGAGGGTATTTTCGAAAAATACAATGTTTTCATGACTGACATTAAATTAGGCGGGATTTTTGAAGTTTTTGTCCGCCAAAATTTATGACAGATTTGTGGCTCTGATGTTGCCACGTCCTGCCGGCTGAGAAACTCTCTCAGCCTGCAGGCTGAGGTACAATAACCCCTATATATATATATATATATATATATATATATATATATATATATATATATATATATATATATATATATATATATATATATATATATATACATGATGACTCTTAATATATATGTAAATATACACACACACACATCAACTCACGCACACACTCTTGCAAACACACCCAAACACTATGTAATTAAAATACATGCATGCATATGCATATATATATTTACCCACATATCCCTACACATAACAATTACACATTATGCATAAATAAAGTACGCTCACATATTAACATATATCAAACACATGCACATATTGATAAACACCACCCACACATAATATAGCAAAGAGAGAAAAAGACTTGAGAGAGAACCTCACGACCAGTCAAGCGAGAAAGAGGGCCGACGATGGCGGAGCTCGCGGGGCGTCGTGGAGGATGCCGGGTGGACTGTGCACGGCCAAAGGGGGAGTGGGCTCGGGCTGATGAGGCTGCAGCCAAGGGTGATGACTTGGACGCTGGGAGGTGGAACTCTTGTCTGATGGGGGTGCTCTGTCGTGGCTTGGCAGATGGAAGAGGAGGGGGAGGAGGTGTGCACAGGCCTGCGTGGTCTGCTGCAAGGGTGGGGCGACTGTTGGCGCAAGAGAGGAGGAGCATAAGGGTGGAACTGGGGTTGCCATAGAGAATTAGGGCTGACGGAGCGCCAGAGTGGAGGAGCGCGGAGGGGGTTGGATCTGCAGGGAGTGGGCGCTAGTGGAGAGGTCCGCCAGGCCTGTGCCGCCATGCTGCCGCCATGTTGGTCTTTGTCAACCAAGGGGCAGCGCAAGGGGATAAATGGAGGGGGTCTCGGCCTGCTGTGTGCGACCTGGGCAAGGGGCTGGGGGGATGAAGAAGCTGCCATTGCCATGGCTAGTGTGCGGCGGCTGTGGGGGTGGTTTGGGGGTGTTGGTGGCTGTGTGGAGGTGGGAAAGGCCATGAAAGGGAGACAAGGGCTGTGGCCAGGCCTGGGAGGAGGCCTGCGGCAAGGGAGGTGGGCGGCTCCGGAGCCCGCTGGCGGAGGTGGACGGAGTCATGCCCTGGGAAGTTGCCGGCCAAGGGGAAGCAAGGGAGGAGATAGGGTGCAGTTAAGGTGCAGAAAAAGGAGAGAGAAGGGGATTGGTTGGGATTTAATATTAGATAGGATTTGAATTAGGCAGTTAAGATTAGGATTTAGTTAAGATTAAGAATAGGATTAAATAGGAGGTGGAGATAATGGGTTATTGGGTATGGGCTAACGGGGTATGGGTTCTCAATGGGTTTGGATTGATGCTATTGGGTATATGATCTAATGGGTTAATAGATGAAGGGTAAAGAGACATAGGAGAAAATGAAATGCAATAATACTAATACATAATAATAATACAAATTACAATCAATAATAATATAAACAATAAGAATAGTAATAATAATAATAATAATAACAATTATGATAACAAAATAATATTAATAATAATTAACAATACCAATGATAATAATAATAACAAGAGTTACTCATAACCATTAATAATAATACTAATAAGACACTAATAAAAATAATAATACTTAATAATAAAATTAATAATATTAATAATGATAATTAATAGTAACAATAATAATAGAAATGATAATTAACAACTACATCTACCACTAAGAGTTATACTTATATTAAAATAAATAATTAAAATAATGGTAACACTAATAATAATTAATAAACACCAAGAATATTAATATTAATAACACTAATAGTAATAACAATAAATAATAATCATAATGGAAGAATAATAATAGTAGTAACTACCACTAATAATATCAGTTAAAAATAAGAATAATCATAGAAGTAATAGTAATAAGTAATTAAAAATATTAATAAGAAATAATTGATAATTATATATAAAACTAAATTACCATTTAATATTCCAAAATAATTTATTTATTTACTAATGCAATAAATCATAAATCAAGTTAATAATTAACAATTAAATAATCAATAAAATAAAATAAATACTTAGAAAAATAAAAAATACAGTATTATCAACTAGGGATATTGCACATTCATTTGGGAATTATTTGTGTGATGTGGATAGAGAAAATACATAAACACACATTTAAAGACGTGTGAGAATAATGATATAATAAAAGTAATGATCTGATACTTATTTAAAAAATAAAAGGCAACTTATTTAACTAAAATATTAAATAACTGGAGTTCAAATTCTAAACTTTAAAGCCATAATGTAAGTTATGAAATTAGAAATTCTAGTGCATCAAAAGAAATCAATGAGTCAACTAGTCAATGGCGTTCATTTTTCATTCTTGGACCGCCAGTTTTGGCGATCCAGCGGGTTCGCTCCTTCGCGCAAAGGACCAAGATGGTTCTTGGCATGCTATAGGTCGTCCATCACAGATGATGGATGGTCAAAAAATGAGTTTTGTGGTGGGCCTCACAAAGCGTGTTTTTGTTTTTCTCTCTCCTCATCGTGTGATGGATGGCCGACACCCGCTCCCGGATTAGAAAGCACGAACTAAATCACGGTTAAAAGGGTGTGGAGTGAATTAGGTAATAGTAGTTTGATTGGAGGCTAAAATCGCAAACTTATCTTTTTCTCTCTCTTTCTGTGCTAAATTTCTTCTTCTTTGTCCTTCCAACGTAAACTAAATTGGTACCAAATCTGTCTACTGGTCTTTTTCTTTCTTATCCACTATTTTTTTCTTGCTCTTCCTCACAAAGCAAGAGTCACAGTCTTTGAGCAGAAACTTTAAAAACCATCTCAAGCTTATTGTAGAGAGGGTTCCCATGTCCACATTTCATTTTCCACTGTTCTTGAGTGAGTCTATCTAAACCAACTTGATGCAAGCAGATGTTTATCTCAAGCTAAGCTAGCCGAATCTACATCACGCGAGGGTGAGTTCAAATCATTTTGAGCTATCCATACAAGGTTGCAGCTCGAGGTTCGATCCAGATCGTTCTTCTCAATCTATTCATCTTCTTTCTAATTTAGCTAAAGTTTCTTTCAAATCTTTTAATTGTTTGAGGAATGTTGATTAGTCTTCACCTTATACATCACGAGCATCAATAGAGAAATAAGGAGACTATGCAATATGAAGGGACCATGGACTAGTCAAGAAAGAGCAGAAGTGAGCTGATGCAGTCTTGAGTTTGATTTGTTTGGATTAGGATCAGTTTTATTTTTTAAGATATGAATTTGTTAAAATTTAAACTTAGATTTGTTAGGACTTTTTAATTGGTTCAAGTTTGGTAAGTCTATAAATTAGTTTATTCATTATTCAACAAAGTAGATTTATTGGTTAATCACATGGTTTAAAATCAATGTTTGGCATCACCCATTTGTCTTTAGTATCATTGTCGTCAATAAGCTATATTGGCAATATCAATCCCGATATTGGCACACATTACAGGGTTAATATCGTATCGATTACCTCAAAATAAGATACGATATTGCCAATAAATATCAGAATCGGTCGATATTTGAAGCCATGGTTAGTCTGTTGTTTTGGTCTTATCTATAATGTGTTTGAAGCCTATATAAGGGCTATGGCTAGACCGGACCACAGTTTCGGTTTGAACCGGAGAACCAAACCGGAACCGGTGGTCGGAAATCGAGACTAGCCGGCGCCGCCAGTTCTCTGGTTTCGAACCGAACCGGAAACAGGCGGGCGACAGGCAGGTTCCGATTTCCCTTGTTCAGAATCGAAACCGCCAGTTTCAGTTCATGAACCATCAGTTCCAGCTCGAAATCATTCTTTTATTATTTTTGGTGGCCTGGCCCATTAGCCTTAGGGCCCAACTTGCTAACCTAGTGGCCCGCACTCTCTGTTTTTTTTTCCTTTGGCCTTTGGACTGGCCTAGCCCACATGGGCTTTTAAATTTTCTTTTACCTTTGGGCTTTGGCCTTAGTCCTGCCAGGTATCGTACCTGCAGCCTATCTTGATCATTATGCATATAGAATCGTTCAGTTTTGTTGTGTATTTTGGGCTTTTGAAACTTTCATTAAATGTTTCCAATATTGTGGTCACTTCTTAGCATTGACGGTACACATTTGTATGAAAAATACAAAGATTATTTTCTTATTGCCACGAGAGTAGATGTGGATGGTGGATTGTACCCATTGGCTTTTGCAATTGTAGAAGGAAAAACATAAGCATCTTGATAATGGTTCATGTATTTATCATTTAATCCCTAGTGTGCATCAGGATAGGAGAATCACTTTTATCTCCGATCAGATGAAAGGAAAACCAAATGCACTTAGAACCAGTTGGCCTTTTTAATATAGTCATTGTTACTGTTTGAGACACATTAAAGATAATTTTCAAAAGAATTTTAGACAAAGCTGTTTTTTATTAAATTGAAATGTGGGAAAACTTTATAAAAGTTGAAGAGAATTACAAGTAATTGATTAAAAGAATAAAAAATTACAAGAACGCTCTTCTCTCAGGATTTCAAAAGAAGTACGCCAGTGGAAGTCTGGTAAGCGCACGACCACTTTGTTTCGTTGATGATACAAGTGATTAAGTCTTTAAGTCTTCTGTTTAGGGATTTTTTTCTCGCCTGATTCCGAAAATCCTTAGAGAAAGAAAGATCGTGAGGGTATTAGCACCCTTGAAGAGAAACAAGGTTCTCTTAAAGAGCTTGAAAGCTTAGAAAATAATCTCTCAAGAAGAAGCTTCAGCCTCTAACCTTTGATGGAAAAAATCCATCCCTTATCCTACCTAGCAATGGGCTATTTATAGGCATTAGGGGATGTAATAATCTCTCGTAAAAATCAGCAGATTGATTTAGTCAATCTAATCTAGCTTCACCCCTGGGTCAGTATAGCTTCGCGGCGAAGCTAACTGCAGCTGAAGCGAATTAGATGCTCCTACGCTGAGTTACTTATCCAGCTGGCTTAGAATTTATTGCAACAATCCCTTGATTCTCTCCACTAATTAGGAGATTTACCTTGATATCCTCCAACTGATTGAGGAGTGATTGGATCAAGGCAAATAACTGCCAAATATGTGATAAAAATCATATCAATCTTGTGTTGAGATTCAAATGGTCAAAAATGACCATATAAGCTCGCAGCAGAGCTAGTTCATAGCGGAGCTAAGGAAAGAGCTTCCTGAGAAGCTAAACTCACAGCGGAGTTACTGAGCTTCCTGTGAAGCTCGCACTTAGCTCATTTCCGAGATACGTAAAGCTTGTGGTAAAACTTAGAGATGAGTTCTTAGCGGAGTTAGAAGATAGCCATCAACTGAGCTATGAAGAACCTCGAGTAAAGCTAGCTAATATAGCTTGCAGTGAAGTTAGATATTTAGCTTCCTGGATTTCCTTCAGAGAACAACAATTAGCTCACTGTCTGCTTCAGTGGATCATTAGAGTCTAAACCACCATCTTGTCCATCAGAGATGGAAAGGTCTTCAGCCTGTCTGCGACTTATCTTTTAGAAGTATCAACAATTAGACATCATTCGGACCGGTTGAAGTGTTGCTTGAGAATTTGTCTTTTCGGAGTGTCAATAAAACCCCCTTCAAAGTTTTCGTGAGTCTGTAATGGATTGGTATAGACTCCAAAATACTTTGAATCTGAAGCCTGAGACCCAAATTGCCTTAGGCCAGGAACCATCTATTGGGTGCAACCGTGCACTGAGCTAGGTAATAAGGATGGTTTTAACTTAGGATTTCTCTAATGAAAAAGCCCTCAGCGGAGCTGGAATAAAGCTTCAAGCGAAGCTAAGAATGAGCTCTTAGCGAAGCTAGAATAAAATTTCAAGTGAAGCTAAGAATGAACTCTCAGTGGAGCTATAAGTTTGCTTCATGTGACAATAAAAGAAAGCATGCAGCGAGGCTAGCAAAGATAAGCTCTCAGCGGAGCTAGAGGTGAACGTTTGGCGAAGTTTTATTATGAGCCCACAGCGGAGCTGAACTGTCAGCGAAGTTCAATAGTGAGCTCGCAATGGAGCTAAACCAAGTCTCAATGCAAAGTTGAGTTTCGCATTTGAGTGAAACTGATTAGCTTCACTGCTTTAGGTTCTCGAACCTCCAACCGTCATTTCAAATTTAATTTTGAAATGACAGCTTGCACTCTTTTTGAGGAGGTGAAGCTAGGTTTTTCGTTTCCTATAAAATCTCAACAGCTAGAGAAGAAGTCATCTTCTTCATCGAGCTTTGCTGAGCTACAGGGATTGGAACCGACCCTCTTTGCTTTGAGATTTCTGAGAACTTTTCACCTTCTCTAATGGCACCAAAGCAACGCTCAGAAAGGAGGTCGCTACCTCCGCAGTAGTGGCGCCGCCTCCTCCATCCGTCGAGCACTCAATCGCCGGTAGGGGTTCCCCCTTTTAGAGATTTTTTTGCAGCCCTTTTTAGCCTAATCCATGAAGGACTTTTTGAGACTTCATCCTACTTTAATGATTCTCATGGAGTTGATCACTCTCAGTTTTGATCTTTTCAATTTTTAGAGAATTTATTTCCCTTTAATTTTGAAGATCAAAATCAGGAACCTCACGTTTCTTCTTTAAGCTTTGAAGCGAAGCTAGCCCTTAGGGGCTTTCTGTATTTTCTTTGGTCGATCCTTGATCTCCAGAGCGAAGTTAGCTCCTTTGCATCCCTTCAAGGTGAACTGCCTTTTGCGTTTCTGAGCGAAGCCAGCTCTTAGGCTTTTTTCGCATTCTGTCAAGTGACAGAATGCGAAAGTGGGCTTCGCAGGGAGCTGCGTGGCCCCTTCAACTTCCATGTGAAGTTACATGATGAGCCCGCAGTGGGGCTAAAACAAGGCTTTATGTAAAGTCATTTCAACTTCTTTAGAATTAAAGTCGACCCTCCTTTTGAGGCAGTGAAAACGAGGCACCATGTTGCCTATAAAAGCCTATCAGTTGAGTCCTTGAAGAGTTGTTCTCTTAATATTCTTGGAGAGTTCTTTCTGAAGAGCTCTTACAGAGAAGAATCTCTTCCTCTCATCTTCTTCTAGTGAACTGTAGCTTCATGGCTCACAAGCGGCCGGTGGTGCTCAGAAAATGAGGTTGTCACCTCCACAGTGACGGAGTTCATGCTTTTGTCATTTAACCTGTCCATGATCGGTAGGGTTTTCACCTTTAGAGTTTTTTATCTCTTCCTCTAAGCCAACTTTTGGCTAATCTCGCCATCAACTTGGTTGAGATCTACTTTAAAATGGTGCTCTTAAGGGATTCAACTCCCTTAACTTCTAACTTCTCTGTTCTTAGGGACTTGTCTTCCCTTTAATGTTGCTTGATAACGTTGAAATTTGAGGAGTTTCCATGCATGCTTCTGGGCGAAACTAGCCCTTAGGCCTTTCTGTATTCTGTCAAGTGACAGAATGCGAAGGTAGCCCTTGGGGCTTTCTGTGAAGTTGAGCTTCAAAGTGAAACTTTAATTCAGGACTTTCGGTGATAATTTTTTGAATTCTCAAAGCACAAGTGCCTTTTAAAACTCCTAAATGAAGCTAGCCTTGTTGGGGCTTTTAGCACTTTGCCTCTGTATAGTGCGAAGCATAACCCCAAAGTGAAGGTAGCTTCGTTTGGAGAACGGAGTTAGCTTTGCTTGAGGAGCGAAGCCGAATCTGGCTTAATTTTGCTTAGGGAGCGAAGGTATGACTTAACACCTTTTCTTTCCCCCATACTAACACATTTACTCTTCTTTGTTTTGTGGTGCATTACGCTCCTGATCCACTGAGCAATCTCTTCGACTTGGCGACGAAGGTGGACATGAGCATGCATCTTCATTTTCAAGTTCAGGCTTTATTGTCAATAAAAAGAGCACACTGGAGCTGAGGGCACTAATTCTGGGAGGAGACTAATGTATATTTTACAGCATCATTTCCATGACCATATTTAGGGATGATGATAGGATCATATTCAGAAGGCCACATCTTGTATTTAGAATTGCCATACAAGGCATCGGCCGACAGTTGCTTATACGGGATGGCCCACTCAGTTGCAGACTTGTGCTCTTGAGCTCAACGTATATAGGAAACTGTGTCATCACTTCCACCAATATCTCACCTTTGCTGGGTCCTTGCACAGGACGCTTGAAGGTCATAAGAAAGAGGACGTCACCAGTAAGGTCTCAGATCCTCTCTTCACCAATCTTGTTCAAAGAAGTAACAGCGATGAAGAACCCATTCTCATTTGATGATTTTCTTGTGGCAAAAATCTTTCATTAAGTGAAAGATTACGGCCTTATAAGGAGGAGGCCTTTCATGTTCAGTTGTTCTGGTGGAATCAGAATGTCCTCTGTATCTCGGCCTCGAGAAACGCCTTTGTTTTCAAAAAAAAAGAAAAAAGAAAGAAAGAGTGAAAGTAGATCTACTGTTCTGGATGTAGAGCAATGAGTGACCTACTTTTGAAGTAAACAATGAATTGTATGAGGGGTGATCTCAATGTAAAATCTCGTATCTTCTTTATGCTCATCACCAATTAATAAAATTTGCCTTTTCGATCAATGACTTGGTTGGTATCCTTTTTGCTCTTTTCAAGTTTTCATATGAGAAAAAACTTTAATATGTCGCTTTCAAGTTCTTCATATGAGAAAAATTTTAGCATGTAAGTTCTTTAGAAAGAACTTAAAGAAAGGTAAATTTCACCAATAAAATTCCCGAAAGAATCAAAACCAAGACTAATCTTGAATATGATAGAATTAGTCTAGGAGAAAGAATTCACCAGGGGAAAAGGAAGGGTAGGTCTAATAGTCTGTCTGTTCAGAGGTGACTGACTGAACATGACAGGTTAGGAGTTATTAGACCCAAAATTTGTCGTTGAGAGGTAATAAACTTGACGTAACGATAAAGAAGAGTGAGATTGAATATTTGTTGGTTCAGAGGTAATGAGCTAGACATAACTGATCAAGAATTATCAAACTCAGAATATTTATTGTTTAGAGATGATGGACTGGACATGACAACAAAGGGAAGACCACGAGAACTGAGGATGAAATTCAGATATTGATCGATTCAGAGGTAATGGATGGACATAACTAATTGGAAAATACTCGAATTCAGAGTTTTACCATTCATTAGTGAAAAACTGGACATGACGGTAAAAAGAAAGATGAGATTTGGCTATCTGTCAGTTCAGAGGTGATGAATAGGACATGACCAATTGAGAAGCCACCAAGCTCAAAAATCTGTCGTTCAGAGGTGATAAACTGAACGTAATGACAAAGAAAAGGTGAACCCAGTTTTAGGGACCCGTCTATTCAGAGGTGGCAAACTGGACGTGATGGACTAAGACACACTAAATTCTGAATTCGCTGCCAGAGGTAGTCATATTAACCTACCAATTAACCTACTAGAGACTGCAAGGGTGAATTGGATCTGGGCACCCGTCAATTCAGAGGTGATAGACTGGACATGACCAACTAAGAGACACCATGTAACACCCAGGTTATTAAACTCTGGGTTAATATATTATCAATGGGTTAATAATACTTTTCAAAAATTCTTATGATTATCAAATTATTTTATTTTATATGTGTTAATGGAAATCCGGGATGGATTTAAAAATTTTATAAAATTATACGAGGTTAATTGATATGAGAAAATATTGATATCTATGTATGTTTGTACACCAATATAAGTGTGTAACACTTGAATATTTTAAATCTGGTTTATTATGTAAATTCTAAAATTTTGGATTTTACTAATTAAGAGATTGATAATCGGTATATTACCAGATATTCTTTCATTATAATTTATTTAATTATTATGAATACCGGAATATAGAAAATATATAAAAATACATGGATGTATATACTGCATGAAATACTGGTATAAATACCTGGTATTGATATTTAATTCTAATCATATTTATATTTTATTGATTTGGGGAGATGAAGAAATGATAAATAATAAAATAAAATAAAAATTGAGATATGGGGGAGGTACGGGGAGTAGGTGAGAGTGGGTAGGATATTTTATAAGGGAGGAGAGATGAGAAATTCTCTCTCTCTCTCTCTCTCTTTTCTTCTCTCTCCCTCCCTTTCTCTCTCCCTCTCTCTGTGGCGTGTGATGGCCGGCGGCCAGGCGCCGGCGGCGTCCCAGGCCTGCCGATGTGGGGCCGGCAGTGGGAGGGAGCACCAGCCCCCACCCCCTCTCTCTTCCTCTCTCTCCCCCCCTCTCTCTCTTTGGGGGGACCCCCGCGGCAGCGAAGGCGCCAGAGGCGGACAAAAAATCATCCGAAGGACTGCTTCGCAAAAAAAACCGTACTTATTGAGAATTTCCGCTCTATAGCGGACCGGGTTGAGTTAGAAGCTTTTTATAAACGAGTCTTTTGCCACTATAATGCGTGAAACGAACTAAATATCGTGGTGGCGAACGCCGCGAGGAGGAGCAGCAGCAAGCGGCGGCTGCTGCTGCTGCTACTTGTTTGGGTAAAAACCCAAACGGGTTTGGGTTACGGGTTCAACCCAAACCCGACCCGTTATGCACCCAACCCAATAAGGTAAATTTCATTCTAACCCCTGTGAGATTAAATAAATTATTTGGGGCCATTAGAATCAGCCCTCTGAAAATTTTCAGTTATTACATATCTAAACTTTTATATTAGTTTTGGTCTCCGAACGATATCTTGGCCATCCGAAGTCGGATTTGGACAATTCTTGAGCGGTTGTGATTATGGGAATGAGAGCTACACATCTTGTGTATCAGTATGTGGTATTAGGTGTTCAAAAAAATTATCGGACACCAGCGAGTGAAAGTCCTAACTCAAGTCTTGGTTTTTCCAATTTAGAAATAATTATTTTTGAGAAATTATTTATAATATTGATCTAATGGAACTAAGATGTTACTAAAAAAATAATTGTGATATTTATTAGCAAATGAATGTTGTGGAATCAAAATCCAATAGGAATCCCGAATAATGAATTGCGGATGTGTTATTATATATGTGTGTGTTAACATAACACTGGTATGATACTAAATTGTGACCATACTATTTATAATTCGTATAGACATGACCATTAAGTGCCTGTAAATGTATTAATATGGATGAAGATAGACAAATACTACATGAGTTATATGTTTGTAAGTTTCTGAACATGATGCATATGATAGTGAGTATTTACTAGAATTAAGAATCGAATAATTAATCACTGGGTTTTGATAGAAATTGTTAAGTATAAATTTTCGGTTAATGTTATCTATCTGTTTGTGATGAATATTGATGTTACTTAACCTGAAAATCGTTAAGTGGTATTAGGAAATTTGAAATTGAGTTTATGTACTATACTGAACCAATTACTTAAATTGTAATTGAATTGTTGTCGATTGGTGAAAGCAGTAGTCACTGACTAATATAGTTTTAACGTAATAATCCCGAGAATAAAAATCGGGTTAGAGTAATTAACAGTGAAACCTTAATAGGACTTTAACCCATCAAGTTAAAGTATTTCATGAGAAATTAGTAATCATACCTGTGTGTGTTTTCCATTAATTTTGCAAAAAGGGAAAACTTACAAATAAAAGTTTGAGGAGCTAAATTACAAGTATTCTCAAAAGATTACAAGTAGATCTCCTCAGAGATTCTGGGAAAATGTGCCGATAGGAGTCTGGTCAGCGCGCGACCACTTTGTCCCTTTGACGATGCGAGCGATGAGATTCCCTTCTCGCCTGGTTCCGGGAATCAGAGAATAGAGGGTTGGTAGAACCCTCTTGCTGCTTCTCAAAATCGCCTTCAATTAGGAATTCCTTCTCGCCTGGTTCCGGAGATTCCTTGAGAAGAAGAACGATGATAGGGCATCAACACCCTAGATAGAGAAAGCAATTCTCTAAAAGGTCTCTGAATTCGAGAACGCACGGTGCGTTATGAAGAAGCCTCGGTTGAAGAAGTTGATTGATCGATTCTCGTGATCAGAAGGCGATTGATGGCTCTTCCTCTGCGATCCCCTCTTTCCTACCTTGTACCCATGGCTATTTATAGGGAGAGCAAGGGTATAATCGTCCCCTTGAAGATATGGAAACAGATTGAACCGAATCTGTTTGAATCTGGAAAGTAGCCTTGCTGCGAGGCTAGAATAGCTTCCGCGGAGCTAGAAAATGGCAAGTCGGTTGATCTTTCCGATTTGTTATGATCCTTTCCATATCGTTGAAGGATTTTCCCTGATCCTCTTACTCGTTTTAAGAGAGTCAAGAGATTGCGGCAATCACCTGCCATATTTGAATCCCGATTGGATTTGATTAGCTTAGATCTGATCTCATCAGGAGATTTGATTGGTCAAAGGCTGACCATAGCAGGCTGATGGCGGAGCTGCCCGCTTTGAAGCTCATAGCGGAGCTAGAGGCAATTCCTGGCGAAGTCCGAAAAGAGGCTTTTCGGCGAAGCTGTCAGTTAGCTTCCTGGCGATGCTCTGGATGATGTTAGCCTCTCACACGAGGCTATCTCCTTGGGCTAATGTAATGCTAAATGCTAGCATTTTAGACCTGCTGAGGTCTGTTTAGAAACAATCCGGGTTCACTGTTCTGCTTGCTGGATCAGTGGAGTCCAAACTGCTTCCTTGTCCCTTGGAGGTGGGTGAAAACTGGTCTTCAGCTTGTCTGTCCCTTGTCTTTTGTAAATGTCAACAAGTTTAGACATCGTTCGGACCAATGAGAATCTTGTCTTTTTTAAGTGTCAACAAGACCCCCTTCAAAGTTTTCGAGAGTCTGCAATAGCTCAGACTCCGAAACACTTTGAACTGCTGTGATGGTATGTGGAGTATGAACGTCGCCATGATGGTTGAGTTCAGCTTCGCCTTCAATCCTGCTTTGGGATGAATTCGCCGAAGAATTGCACTGGTTCACGAGTAGCTTCGCGTCGGGGTAGCTCCGCATCTGGGCTTTCAAGAAATAAGTTCGCTTTTGGAACTCCTGTTGCCTTTTCAAGGCCAACTGCCATGGGGCGGTTACGAGGAGGATCATTCCTTCTTTTGCGTCAATCGAGAGAGATGTTCTCCGATTCGCCCGTTTCCAAGGGAGGATACTCCCTTTCTTCAAGGCGCCATAAATGCCTTTTTATGAGGGAGACGTTTTCTTCCCTTGTACGGTTCCAATGGGAACCGTCCCTGTTATCAAGGCGCAATCAATGCCTTAAGTGCGCTCGTGCTTCCATGCTTGAGGTGGTTGCGCTCAGGCCATGGGGCCTATAAATAGGACACTTGAGGTCCTCTGAAGAGAAGTGCCTTGCCTTTCTTCTTCCCTTCTCTTGGTTGAAAGAGATACTCAGATCTCTGAATTAGTGGGAAAACCCACTCTGGTTGTCTAACCGGCCAAGGACCAGTAAGTCTTGATCATTTAAAGACTTCACCGCTTTTAGGGAACTCTTCTCCCTTGATTTAGCTTTGACAGCTCGCTTCAGGGATTAGCTTCCCTGATTCTCATCTTGCACTTGGCTGCTGCAGAGAAAGATCTCATCATAGCTTTCTGTGAAGCTATCATTTTGGCTCGATCGGTGAAAGATTGTTGCTTGTTAAGTCCGCTGCGCAGGCAGGACTTGGGACCTGGCTTCTTCAATAGTTGAGCCAGTCTTGCCATATAGGCGAATGTTGAGACTGTTTCTTACAAGATCAGTCTGACTTTGCCTTATAGGTGAGGCTAGGACTTGGTGTTTGCTGAGCCAGCCCATGGTTGCTGTGCAGGTGGAGCTTGTCCTCTGCTGAAGTCGGATTGCTTTTGCCGCTGAAGAATCTGACTTAATGTTTTTGTAGCTCTTTCTGTGTTTAACTGCTAACTTGTTTCAATTTGTATTGCAGTGAGCTGTACTTACCAATCTGGTAACTTGATGGAAGAAACCATGAAATTGCCTTATGCTTCCCGGTTGAAGCTTTACTTTTAAGCAGGAGGAATAATTCGGGGGCAGCGAGTGCGCGTCCCAAGGGCTGTTGGCAGCCTCTTATCCGAGATGATTCGATCTGAGGTGAGGCTGGCCGCCGCCTTTATCGGAGAGGATCCGCTTCAAGATAATGGGCGTCGCCTGTGGGATTGTCGGCACCATTGCCGACTTTCAACTTTGGTGGCCTTTGATGGCGATCCACTTCGGGAAAGTGGGCATCGCGCCTGTTAGATCACTGGTATCACTGCCGATTCCCATTATACGTGATCTATCGTGTTGGCGGCGATAGGTTTTTATTGCCAGGCTTCAACAAAAATGGCCTGGTAAGATCTGCCATTTTGTGGAGAAAAATGACCGTGTCCTTGTGGCAGAACTGGTTACAGCCTTGTGCAGGAGGAAGACCTTTCTTGTCCAGTTGATCTGGTCTGGAAGCAGATAAAACCGCTTGTATGCCTTTTATGCAAATGGCCTTGCTAGGCAACTTGGTGTGTTGTATGAAACACAACTTTGATGTAATATCAAATATACTCTTGCTTTTAAATCAATGAAAGTTCTTTGTCTGATCATTTGATTTTTGCTTGCTTCACTGAGAGTTCGGCCATTGCTGGGCTAAAATGCGCACGGGGCTAAGGACATAGCCCTTCCTTTGAATGATCTTCGCGAGGCTGTCATGTCAGCGCCTCTTTAGAGGGCTAATTCAAACCTTTCGGTTAAGTCCTGGAAGGATTGCGCGAAGTCCGCACTTTGCTCTTGTGCGGAGTTAACCCTTTAGTGGGATTGAACCGTCGCTTTTGGGAAAGCGTCTCAGGCGCTTCGGGCACTGTTTCGAATTAATTCGAAACGGCGGCATGTGCCCTTTTTTGAGGCCTCGATTTAGGCGCTGATTGGCCTATAAAAGCCCGATCGGGCTGAGAGAAAATCATCATTTCTCTTTGAATTTTCCAGAGTACTTGACTCTTCTTCTTCCTTTTCTTCTTCTTCAAGAGTTCAAAAACTCCTGTAATTCTTCAATGGCGCCCAAGAGACGAGCGGGAAAGGAAGCAGCGACTTCTGCAGCGGAGGGCCCTCCTCCTCCGTTCATTGAGCGACCGATTGCTGGTAAGAGACTCTCCAATCTGATTAGAGAGTGGTCTTCATCCTTTGGAGTCGATACTCGGCTATTAGGACGATCGAATATGATCTGTCCTTATCAGGGAACTCGTTTCCCTTAACTTCCCTATTTTGCTTGCACCAGGGAAGTAAGAACTGAACAGTTCTTCTCTTGGGCTTCCATAGGAAGCCATTGCTTGGGCAATTTTCATCCTGTTGAGGAACAGGATATGGGTCGCGTGCCTTCAGTCGTGGCCACGAAGGGTGACTGTTAACCATAACGTCCTTTTGATGACGTCAGCCCTTAGGGCTATGCCACTTCCTGCAAAGATGCAGTCTTATCTGTGAAGCGAAGCTTTTTATCAAAGCTATTATCCCGCTGTTCCTGCTTACTGGGCGAGGCTATGCCTTAGCGAATTTTTATGTCTTCGCATCCATTTGATTGGTGAACTAATCATAGTTCATTTTTTTTGTTTTTGCAGTACATTACGCCTCCGGCCTCCAGAACAGTCTATTTGGCGTAACCAGTCGAGCAGGCGGGAGCATCAGCTTGCAGTTCATCGGGCAGGCTTCCTTGTTCAGTGAGCCGAGCTCCCTTATACGGGATACGCTCATTCAGAGCGGTGGCCCGCAGGCCATGCGGAGCATTTTGACTACGGCTCCGTTTGAAGATATCGACCGTCAGGCTTACAAAAAGCCTGACTTCATGTTCGGGGATGCTGCACCTGATCCCGATCGCCAACTGCAAGCCGGCGAAGGCCAGTGGATCTTCCAGTTGGATGGCGAGAGATTCTATCTCCCGTCTACTAAGCGGCATTTCGCTTTGTCTTCTTTCGCGAGCGTGACTCGGGCTCGGAAGATGGCGTGGGGCGTGAGCCTAAATGCCGAGTCTATAAGTGTCGGGAGGTTGACTTTCCAGACCGGCTATTCGAGGGCGGGCCATCCTCGTAGCATAATGGGGCTATACCCTGGGAAGGTATCGCGGGACCTTCCAGTAGGAGAGAATCCAGCTGCGGCGCCGACCTTCGGCACTCAGTTCTGCGAAGCTGACGGGAACTACCCCGCCACAGATTTCAGGGCTCCTGGTTGGGTCCACCCTCCTAGGTCATGGTGGGCGGAGTTGACCAATTATATCCTCAATCATTTTGAGGGGGAATTAGAGAGGTTGAACCTCTATGAGGCCGTCAGGGCGACCTGCTACGGCATTGAGATGAAGGTGGCGTGCTTCTACTCCATTCTTGAGTTGTACTGCCCAGCCTCGGGGACTTTCTTCACCCCGGTTGGTGAATTGGGCATGGCCCTGCATGAGATGCGAGAGATCTCTGCTTTGCCCTTCGGGTCTCTTCCATATGAAGAGTATTTTCCGTGTGAGGCGGAGTTGGCTCTCTTGGAGAAGCAAGAGCCTGCTTTGCTTGAGACATATCGGGAATTGATGTGCCACCTGCACATTTGTTCCAGCATCCACACTGGTGGTAAGGGTAGCTCGAAGAGCTTGAAGAGCTGGGGGAACTACTTGTTCCCGGATATGACTAGTGCGCCCGAGGCAGCTCATTGCGGAGTTGTTGAAGAAGACATCTTGGCGAGGATGGAGGTGCGTGCTGAAAAGGACATCGTCGTGACAGAAGATGATGGTCCTTTCGAGAAGGGTGATGTTCTTCGGAGCTTTCACCATCAGGCCCGTTGGCCTATGTCTCGCAAGGCGTTGCTGGCCGGATTCTTAACCATCTGGTTAAAGAAGTGTGTCGTGCCTTCTTCTTCGGGTGACATTGTCCACCCGAATGTGCTGCTGCCTGCTGTCCGCTTGGTCCATGGCCACCGCCTGGGTCTCCTCCCGGCCATGGTATGTTGTATTCAGAGGGGCCTTCGTGTACTGACGGAGGCTTTCTGCAGGCCGATGGCGTCAAGGCGAGGGAAGGGTGCCGTCCTGCCTTGTGACGGACCCAATCCTAGGGTAGGTTTACCGTACACCTACTTGATGGCGTGGTTCGCCTTGCACTGTCCCAGTTTGATTGGAGCTGGGGAAGACCCACCGCAGGGCGTTCAAACGGCGTTTCTCCGTCGTTTTGAAGGCTGTCTGTGGCAGAAAACTTATGTGGCCGAGGCCCGTAAGTTAGTGCGTCGTTATGACGCTTATAGCCTGTTCCGTTGTTTTCCTCGCCTGCGGGGTGCAAGATACAACGAGGAATTCCATGATGAGGAGTCAGGTCGATCTCCCATGAGTCGGGGTGTTTCGAGTGGCTGGTCTGTATCCGGCCCTCGCATTTGCTGTACAGGAGTGGGGATACCTGCTACATGGAGCCCTACATCCCGAGCCGGTTCGCCCGCCAATTTGGTATGACCAGTTGTATGTGGGCAACCCCAATCCGGACCTGGCTTTCCTGGGGAGCCTTATTGATGGGGCTCGTGCTTGGCGGTTCTTTACCGCGGATGACACTGGAGCGTGGCTACGCACGCCGTTGAGGGATCCCGGCCTATGGACGACCCTGTGTTTCTGCCAATGGTATGCAGCTTCGAATTCCACGCCTCCTGGATTCAATGCCAATAGTTCAGGTGTGAAGTTGATTTCTCATCGGATGAGGCAGAAGGCTTTGGATAAGAAGGAGGGCAAACGAGTCCGTGTTCCTGGCATAGAGGAGTTCATCGCTGTAGATGACAGCGAGGCTTCTGATGCGGGGAGCCCTCGCTTCGAGGCAGAGACAAGGGCTGATGCCCACAAAGCTGGTGCTCATGAAGCCGGGTCTGGTGTAATGGGGACAGCTCCCCCACAGCATGTGGAAGAAGTGGAGGAAGAGGACTCTGAGGTCCACTTCAAAAGGAAGCGTGGGAGTGGATCCCGTAGGAAGTCGTCGGCGAAGAAGCCCCGTCGCCAAACTCCTACCATTGTGGTGGAGGGCGAACTCCCTACGGCGCCTCCTTCTGCTGCTCTATTAGTGGCTGAGCCGTCGGTTGCTGAACCGACTACTGGTAAGATTGGCCCCATCTAATATGCCTTCAGCGCGCTTTACATAACTCATCATTTGCTTTTTGTTGCAGGAGCTGAGGCAGTTGGAGAGCAAGGGGAGCACTACGATCCCCTGTTCACTTATGGAAGTGCAGCTGGTTCCTTTGCTCGCTCGGAGGAGTCTGGAGGTGATGCGGCCGATATTGGCCCTTCGGGCGCTGGGACTTCTAAAGGAAGTCCTATGGCATCCAGCTCTGCCGGGTGGTCTGCGGAGGAATCGGTGAGTGGGCCGGCTATCCGCGTTGAGTCTGGTAAGAACTTTCCGATGGGACCCTTGGATTCCGATGCGGCTGACGAGGTGACATCGGCCTTCGGTATGACTAAGATCTCCTGATCCTCGCCTATTTGTTGCGTCTCCTTTTTGACCTTGGTTTTGTTGCAGGCATTCGTCCTCAAGGTGCATCAGCTTCGAAAGAAGCGGAGGGTTTTCCTGAAGGGTCAAAGGGCGATATGAGCGCTTCGACCGGGGCAGACGCCGCTGTGTTAGACGCGCTGTATGGCGACCTGCCTTTTTATCAGCCCAAATCAGCGGAGGGCCCTGAGGTTGAAGAGGCGGCAGTCCCGGAGGTACCCTCACTTCCAGTCACATCAACGAGTGAGGTGCAGACTGTTTTGCCGAATACGGCACTGAGGGTGATTGTGAGCCCTACCTCCCCGACGCTGGTAGTTGAGCCTGCTGCTCAGGAGGTGGTTGCCAGTCCTACCTCCGCGGTGGCTGGCGTGCTGGTGTCGCTGAGGACTCCGCCGAGGTCACCTTTGGCTTGCCCTGCTGCAGTCGATGTTCCCGCTTCTTCTTCCGCGGTGGTGTCGACTAGGTTGGTAGATTGCTCCGAGGTTGTCTCAAGGGTTGATGAAGCTGAGAATGACTTTATCGGTAATCTGGTCGACAGCTTCTATAATAGCTTGGAGCAGATAACCAATTGAGACGCCACTAAGCTCAATGATAGATGAGGCTTGGCTATCTGCCAGTTCAGAGGTCGCAATGACGTAACTGGTTGAGAAGCCACCAAGCTCAATCAATAGGTGATACTCGTCTTTTGTAAATGTCAACGAGTATCGAGACCTGTCTTTTGTAAATGTCAACAGGGCTCGGGATTGAGACTTAGCTGTCTGCTGGTTCAGAGGTCGCAATGACATAACCAATTGAGACGCCACTAAGCTCAATGGTAGATGAAACTTGGCTATCTGCCAGTTCAGAGGTCGCAATGACGTAACTGGTTGAGAAGCCACCAAGCTCAATCAATAGGTGATACTCGTCTTTTGTAAATGTCAACGAGTATCGAGACCTGTCTTTTGTAATGTCAACAGGGCTCGGGATTGAGACTTAGCTGTCTGCTGGTTCAGAGGTCGCAATGACATAACCAATTGAGACGCCACTAAGCTCAATGGTAGATGAAACTTGGCTATCTGCCAGTTCAGAGGTCGCAATGACGTAACTGGTTGAGAAGCCACCAAGCTCAATCAATAGGTGATACTCGTCTTTTGTAAATGTCAACGAGTATCGAGACCTGTCTTTTGTAAATGTCAACAGGGCTCGGGATTGAGACTTAGCTGTCTGCTGGTTCAGAGGTCGCAATGACATAACCAATTGAGACGCCACTAAGCTCAATGGTAGATGAAACTTGGCTATCTGCCAGTTCAGAGGTCGCAATGACGTAACTGGTTGAGAAGCCACCAAGCTCAATCAATAGGTGATACTCGTCTTTTGTAAATGTCAACGAGTATCGAGACCTGTCTTTTGTAAATGTCAACAGGGCTCGGGATTGAGACTTAGCTGTCTGCTGGTTCAGAGGTCGCAATGACATAACCAATTGAGACGCCACTTAAGCTCAATGGTAGATGAAACTTGGCTATCTGCCAGTTCAGAGGTCGCAATGACGTAACTGGTTGAGAAGCCACCAAGCTTCAATCAATAGGTGATACTCGTCTTTTGTAAATGTCAACGAGTATCGAGACCTGTCTTTTGTAAATGTCAACAGGGCTCGGGATTGAGACTTAGCTGTCTGCTGGTTCAGAGGTCGCAATGACATAACCAATTGAGACGCCACTAAGCTCAATGGTAGATGAAACTTGGCTATCTGCCAGTTCAGAGGTCGCAATGACGTAACTGGTTGAGAAGCCACCAAGCTTCAATCAATAGGTGATGGGGTCTCGTTTTCACGAGGAAACCGTTGTCATAGGTTTAATGTTAACATAACAGCAGAATATATGTGGTCCTACCATTCTATGGATGAGAATTGGTAGGTGATTTTGGAGGTCTCATTTTCACGAGGAGAAATGAGGGGACTGCTGTCATAGGTTTAATGTTAACGTAACAGCGGAGTATATGTGGTCCTACCATTCTATGGATGAGAATTGGTAGGTGATTTTGGAGGTCTCATTTTCACGAGGAGAAATGAGGGGACTGCTGTCATAGGTTTAATGTTAACGTAACAGCGGAGTATATGTGGTCCTACCATTCTATGGGTGAGAATTGGTAGGTGATTTTGGAGAGGGAATCAAATGGGAGCAGGTCCCTTAGGATTTTTAGCAAACCCCCAGCTATCAACGGGTTTGATATGCCTTTACCAACTACCGTTTGGGTTGGGCTAGCCATGCTATTCCCCTCAGCATGATGAGTTGTTGAGGACTCATGTTGGGCTTAGAGGCCAACATTTTCCTCTATCCTTGATCGTTAAGGATGTCGGATTATCAGGTTGATGTCTGCACAACCTCGATTGTCTTCTAGGGTGACTGGTGCATGGCCAGGTCCCAGTTGATCCATGGCCGTATAGTCTCGCTTGGAGGAAGAGAAAGGCTCTCTTTGTGCGCATTTCGGACGCGCGGATCTCGATCAGAGGTGTAATGTTAACTTGATCGAGAGAAGGATTCTTGATTAAGGATAATACTTCTTTAAGAATTTGCCATTGATCGGCATCATGAGTAGGTCGCCACCTGCATTCATAAGGCGGTATGCCCCGTTTGAATAGACTGTCTCTATTACAAACGGTCCTTCCCATTTAGGCTGAAATTTGCCTTTGGTCTTGTGCGTCATAATCATCGGTCGTCTGACGGCTAAGACCAAGTCTCCTTTCTGGAAGATTCTCTGCTTGACCTTTTTATTGAAGGCTTTTGACATCCGAGCCTGATATAGCTCGATGTGTTGCTGAGCTTGTAGCCGCTTTTCGTCTAGGGCTTCAAGCTCTTGAAGACGCAGGCGATCATTGTCTTCTGATGTCATCTTAGTAGTCAAGGCTACCCGTAATGATGGCACCTGGATTTCCAATGGGATAACTGCTTCGCACCCATATACCAGGGAAAAAGGCGTATTGCCTGTCGGTGTCCGCACCGTAGTCCGGTAGGCCCAAAGGCATTCACCGAGCTTTTCGTCCAATCTCGCTTATTTGAGGAGACGAACTTCTTGAGCAGCTTGATGATTGTCTTGTTGAATGCTTCTGCTAAACCATTGGCGGCAGGATTGTAAGTTGTTGAAGCCACATTCTGAATTCGGTATTTATCGCAGAACCGATAGAATCCTTGGCTTATGAATTGAGGACCATTGTCATGGATGATCCGCCTGGGGACACCAAATCGATGGATGACATGGTGTTTGATGAAGCTAACCAGATGGGAGGTTTTGACTTCGGCCAATGGTATGGCCTCTGCCCATTTTGAGAAGTAATCGGTTATTGCCAGGATAAACCGGTGACCTCTTGCCGAAGAGGGACTGATTGGCCCTACGACATTAGTTCCCACGCTTCAAATGGCCATGAAGCAACAGTAGGGTGGAGCAACTCCGAAGGTTGGTGTATGAAGTCTGCATGGACCTGGCACGCCTTACACCTTCGTGCATACTGGGTGGCATCGGCCATCATGGTCGGCCAGTAGTACCCAAGTCTGTGCAGCCTGTCTTTAAGCTTTGGACCCGGCTGGTGAGCTCCGCAAATGCCATCATGTGCTTCTTTAAGCACTTCTTGTGCCTCTGAATGAGAAAGGCAACGGAGAAGGATACCATCATATGAACGACGGTAAAGTGTCTTCAAAGTGGGATCATAGTAGAAGCGGGGCGACCTTCGTCTGATGGACGCCGCTTCTTTGGGATCATCCGGGAGCAGATCGTGCAGAGCATAGTCAATGAGAGGGAAGCGCCAATCCCTCGGCTCAAGATCCACGGAGGTATTATGGACTTCTTGGATCTTTAGCATATACTTGGAGCATACGAGATGCCGGGTTGCGACTGTGAGGTGATACTCTGTGTCGGCCGGTAAGGCTAGCGTCGTCGCCAGTGCAGCGAGAGCATCCGCCTTGGTATTCTGAGATCGAGACACATGCCCGATGTAGAAGCCTTCAAATAAGCTAGCCAATTCGATGGCTGTATGATAGTAAGGCACCAAGTCCTCATGGCGGACTTCATATTCGCCTTTTACCTGGCTAATGATCAGCTTTGAATCGCCATAAGCTTCAAGATAGCGTACCCCCATTCCGTGGGCGAGCTGGAGGCCAATGAGCAGAGCATTGTATTCCGCTACATTATTAGAGCATGACTCTGTCAAGGAGAACGCCCTGGGAAGGATATGATCCTGTGGGGAGATGAACACAACCCCCACTCCGGCAATAATCTTTCCTTTGGGGCCCATCCGCGATGCTCCGTCAAAGAACATCTGCCATACTTCCTCTACTGAGGTTGCATTAGATTCGAAGACCTCATCAGGGATGTCTTCGTGAAGCTTTGAATGTTCCGGGACTGGATGCGCAGCCAAGAACTCTGCAAGGGCTTGACCTTTAACCGCCTTTTGAGGGGTAAAGGTTATGTCATATTGGGACAATAGCAGTGCCCATTTAGCCAACCTTGAGTTCAACGACCCTGGCTTCGTCATGAGAAGACGTAAAGGGTTTACTCTGGAGATGACATGTATGGTTTGGCCAACCAAATAATGTCGTGTCTTCTGGACAGCGAAGACGAGAGCTAAACACTCTTTTTCAATAGGATTGTAGTGAGATTCCGCTCCTATGAGAGTTCTACTCAGATAGTAAATGGCCTGCTCATGGCCATTGTCGTCCTTCTGAGCGAGGAGGGCGCCGAGGGAATAATCCAGGCTTTCACATAAAGCAAGAATGGTTTCCCTGATGTAGGGGCCACCAAGACTGGAGGTTTTGTGAGATACCTCTTAATGTCTTCATAAGCTTCTTGACAAGCTTGATCCCATATGAAGGCAGTACCCTTCTTCATTAGTCGGGTAAATGGTTGGCAACGGCCCGATAGATTTGCTATGAATCTCCTGATATAGGCTAACCTGCCTTGTAAGCCTCTGAGCTCTTTGAGGTTCCTTGGTGGATGCATGTCCTGGATGGCTTTGACTTTGTCTGGGTCTAGATGGATTCCTTTTGATGTGATTATGAACCCAAGGAATTTGCCGCTGGATACTCCTAAAAAGGATTTTGTCGGGTTCATTTTCAACTGATGAGCCCGCATTATATTGAACATCGTCCTCAGATCGCGAAGATGTTCATCTTTGCGGCGACTTTTGACAGCAATGTCGTCAACATAGCACTCCACCGTCTTCCGGAGATGATCGCGGAAGATCATGCTCATTGCCCGCTGGTAGGTTGCCCCGGCGTTCTTCAATCCGAAGGGCATTACAGTGTAGCAGTATACCCCCAAAGGCGTTCGGAAAGAAGTATGCTTCTCGTCGTCGGGATACATCTTGATCTGGTTGTACCCTGAGAAGCCGTCCATAAAAGACATCCTCTCGAACCCGCATGTGTTGTCAATCATGACATCAGTGATGGGCAGTGGGAATTCATCTTTGGGACAGGCCGTATTGAGGTCACGGTAGTCGATGCAGATCCGTATTTTCCCATTCTTCTTGAGGACGGGGACTATGTTAGCCACCCAATCTGGATGTTGTTCCTCCCGGATGAAGCCACAAGCAATGAGCTTATGAACTTCGGCTTCAATAGCCTCCATGATGTTTGGGCGGAACCGACGTTGTTGTTGCTTGACTGGCTTAACGTCGGGCTTGATGTTTAGACGGTGCATAGCGACCTGTGGATCGAGTCCAGGCATGTCTTCATAGCTCCAGGCGAAGACATCTATATACTCTTTTACGAGCATTATCAATTCTTCCTTTTCGATAAGTGATAAGCTTTCACTTATGAAAATAGGCTTGGGGTGATCTTGACTGCCCAAGTTGACTTGGATCACCTTGTCTTCGGTAGGTGGCTCGCGCAGCTCGAACCGATTTTCCCATTGGAGGCTTAATTGCTGGGCCCAAGGTTCCTCATCAGCAGCTTCCGCAGGTTCCAATTGACTGCCCGAGGTCATATTCACAGTGAGGCCTTTGAACATTCCTCCTATGCTGATGTCAGAGTCCCATTCGGCAGATGAGTCTGACTGTGATGGAATTGGCTCGTCGTCTTTGACTTGAACCGTTACTGATGATGTGGGTGTAACATAACCCAACCCCTGCGTGTACTATCATAGTAATTTGCAGGTTTCCCTTTTCGGGACAGCATTACGCATCAGACCGCGTCTTCCCTTTCCGAAGTTCAGGCCGCTTGCCTGCTTTAAGTCATATCCATCTTCTCCATAATATGGCGTGCCGGTTGCGCATAATGGAAGAACTGTGGGGCTTCTGAGTCCGAGCTTGAATCTGTAGGTGCAGGTCTCCGTGGCTGGGTTCTACCGAAGATTATCGGCAACTGACCTTGTTTGGATGGAGGGATCACCAGCGTGGCCCCTTCTATAACCTCCACAGATGTAGTAGCCGAACTTGGCTCATGTACGGGCATGTGAAGAGAGCCATCCATGATGGATTTAATTGACTCGATGCTCGCAGGATAATCAAAAGAAATATTATCATTAATTATCCATTCGCCTTCCTCATCAGAAGGGATCTTACATCGGGGATCATTAAAGCATGCTACTATTGGCTCGCCAATCAAAATGGCTGGCGTGCCCATTTCGGATTCCGAATCCGCCTCATTGCCACTTTCATCACTGTCTGGCAATGGTTCTCCCGGCGTTCCACTAGCCTCTTGATATAGGAGAGCATCTGTGAAATAGTTTTCCACCCCCTTGAAGGGCTGCTTCTCAGCGAAGACAGTTCGTACTGTCGCATCATCCTCAACATACTTGAAGCACTGATGGAGAGTGGAAGGAACGATCCAGTTGGCATGGATCCATGGTCGTCCCAGTAGCAGGTTGTATGATGTGTCCGCGTCAATGACATAGCATGTCACTTCTGACTTCAGGCTTCCGATTCTGCAGCGAAGCCGAATCTTTCCAAGCGGATGGCTGCTCCCGGCGTTAAAACCGTATATTGTAGTGGTGGTCGCAGACAACCTGTACAGTGGTATGCCGAGGAAGTAGAGGAGCCTTTTGGGGATGATGCTGAGCGCAGACCCCGGATCGACTTGTATCCTTTCAATGCAGGTTGAACTGATATATCCGGTATAGTACAGAGGTCGATCATGCTTGTTATCTTTGAGAAGCATATCTTCCGCCATGAAGGTAATGGCAGGTACCTTTGACTGTGCGTGATGGCACTCTGAGCAGGAAGGGCACATCTCATCATCAGGAACCTCGGGCATGCATGTCAGAAAGGACTCCGAGTTGGCTAGCGCATCTCTGAGTGCCTCTCTTGTCTCTTTAGAGAGACGAAGGAGCTCGTGTATTGTGATACGAGCCGGGATATTGGCTAAGTGGGCCAATATATCAAAGCGAAAGGGCGTGGCTAGCCCTTGGCTTGGTGGTTTCTTCAACACCTGGTCGAATCGCACCTCCTTAGGTTTTTCCCTCCCTTTGGTCAGGACTGGAGCGGATGTCGGCATTGGTACTGACGTTGTTTGCTGTGGTACCTCGTCAGTAGGTTTGTCATACTGCCTTAGGTATGACTTTCCAGACCGGGTGCCCGTCTGTTGAGGCGCATCTGCCTGCGCTGTACAGGCATGCTTTTCTTCTTCAGAATCGCTGAGGGAAGCCGAAGTAAGATTACCATCGTCTGGCAGAACAGAGACGACATTGCAAGACTTGCCCTTTTTGCTGGAGTCCTTCGACGTCTGCTGTATGTCTTGGACGAGGTTGGGGTGTATCCATATAACTTCCCCTGTCTCCAATGTCAAAGGGGCGAAGCCCTTGTTGTTTTGAGTCATGGCTGGAGGATGCTTGACTTCCAACCGCGGCATCGGGGCTGGATAGGTCCCGTCAGGAACTGTGACCTTCTGGGCAGTGCCGAACTCAAGAGTCACCATATTGGCAGTGACTTTCTTCTGTTCCGTCTTTAGTGTGAGGACGCCGGCATCAATTAGGGCTTGTATCCTGTCCTTGAGGACATAGCACTTGTCAGTAGGATGATGGACCATCCTATGATAAAGACAGTATTTGGGGTCATTTGTGCGCCCTATCTCATTAGGACGCCGAGCATCTGGTAGCTTCATTTTGTTCCCTTTGTGGAGCAGATGGAATATCGTGACCACCTGATCATCTCTGAAGGAGTACTGTTTAGGAGGGAACTTGGGCTCCTGATTGTTGAAGCTGCTCTTCTTGGCCTTTGACTGCATGTCCCCGGTCAGCTCGACGGACATAATCTCCTTCCCTTTAGCTTGGGAAGACTGCGGGAGATCGCTACGCCCTTTGTTGTTCGCACCCCATTTGCTTCTAGGGACGGATGGCTCGAACTTCTTAGCCGACTTCTCGGCTATCTCAGCTTGTTCGACCAATTCTTTCCAAGTATGGGCTTTGACAGCCCCCATGCGAACTTCTACTTGATCCAAGAAGTTGTGTCTGCATGTCTGTAAGAGCATGGGTAATGGCATCCCTGCTGGGCACATCAGGGATAGATTTCTGAATCGTTCAATGTATTCACGGACGGATTCGCCTTTCTTCTGCACGGTAGAAAGGAGCTTGTCCATGGTCACTTCGGTGTCATCCTCATAGAAGCGAGAGAGGAACCGAGTTTCCAGGTCGATCCAGGAATTGATAGAGCCTGTGGGGAGACTGCGAAACCAGTCAAATGCCACCCCTTTCAAGGTGCCGATGAACAACCTAGCCATGATGGCGTCGTTGCTTAGAACATTACCGGTTTGGGACCGGAAATAGTAGATGTGCTGATTGGGCGAGCTCTTACCATCATATGTATGCAACGTTGGTGGTTTGAACTTTGGCGGATATGACACCGAATCCCATTCCAGTGGGTAAGGACGGACTACCCCCACTTTCTTCAATTCATCCTTCTGAGCCAGGGATGAAATTTGAGCTTGAAGGCCTTTAAGGACTTCGGCATCCAGGGAAGAGCCTCCCTTAGATTTCTCCGTCTTGGGCGGATCATTGCTGAGGTGTCCCTCCTCGTCATGATTGCTCCCGGTATCGTCATCCCGGTTGTTGAGGAGCTGAGCTAGCATCTGTTGGATATTGTCCAGGGCCTCTTACTGAGTTCTAGAGGTCTGCTCCTGAGCTTCCAAACGCCGACGAAGGTCGTCGTTGGCGTTCTCGGCCATATTGACCGATGCTTTGTCCGTCCGTATAGAACTGACTGTTGCTGAAGAGGCATACCCGCTGTCTCCATCTTCTCCATCAGATGATTGGGGTGATCGTCTGGGCTGTGGCGAGATCAGGGTCTTTGAGGAAGAATGCTGCTCATAATTATAGGGTATTGCCACCCTAGACCTGGTGTTTCGGAAAACACCTTCTTCACGCACCAAGACTTCACCTAAGCCTGGGCAGTAGTCTGGATCTGGGGAGCCGAAAGGGTGTCGTCAGAGGCTTGACTTCTTCCGCGCGGCTCTCGCCCCCTTCCGGTCATGTTGACGGATGCAGAGGCTGGATCCGGTGGCCCGCTCCTTTTGGGATGCCTCATCGGGACGCGCGCAGACAGTCGATCAAAGACTGATCGCCGGTATGGAGAAGTGGCGAGGGTCGGTCGTAACCGACACTGCATAGAATGGACCATCACCAACTGGCATTCACATCGTCGAAGACAGGAGGAAGTAGTCTGGAAATGCTTCAATCTCCGCTTGTCCGCCAAGAATTCTCGCAGGTCGGCCCTGTAGGGGCCTGGACAATCTGGTATATGGGACAACGCATCGTTCCCCTTATTCCTGCGGAAAGGATCAGCACCGCATAGTGCTCTGGTTCTAGCCTCGCGGCTGTAAACCCGATGAGTACGCCGAGGTACAATAGCCTTGCTTGTGAGGACAGGGCTAGCAGTAGGCATTGCTGCTCTAGGCGACGGTATGATCGCCGTCTTGACTTTATGGTTGGCAGCATTGTTGGCGCAGGCGGGCATCTTGCCTTTTTCTTCATAAGAGAGGCGCGGATTTGGCGTGGCTACGCCTGAAGCTTCAGCAGAGGACCTCTGTTTAGGCCTCCATATCCGTTTTGGCAGAGGATGCATAGGTTCGCAAGGAACCTGAATAGCCACAAGCGGGGCTGTGGGGTGTTGGCAAAATTCTGCCTCTGGTTTCTGATTTGAAACCTTGGTCATGAAGACCTTCCCGTGCTTCCGTGCTCGAAGCGTTAGGCCACCCCAGAGAGGACTTCTTCAAATCTTCTTTGATCGATCTGGATAACCAGGTTCTCAAAAGTGCAGGATCTGGGCTGCGGACATGTTTCCTTGTTGCGCCAGAGAACTGCGGCAGGTTTGCAGAGAACCTTTTCGTCTCCGCAGAGACTTTGCTTGAAGATTTAGCCAGAGAAGATCTGGCTGCACCGGCTTTTCTGAATTCAGAGATAGACCCGAAGGTCTGTTCGTCGCATTGCGACACTTGATTCTCAGCAGAGGAGAATACATTCCCCAGCGGAGTCGCCACCTTGTTTTCCATTAATTTTGCAAAAAGGGAAAACTTACAAATAAAAGTTTGAGGAGCTAAATTACAAGTATTCTCAAAAGATTACAAGTAGATCTCCTCAGAGATTCTGGGAAAATGTGCCGATAGGAGTCTGGTCAGCGCGCGACCACTTTGTCCCTTTGACGATGCGAGCGATGAGATTCCCTTCTCGCCTGGTTCCGGGAATCAGAGAATAGAGGGTTGGTAGAACCCTCTTGCTGCTTCTCAAAATCGCCTTCAATTAGGAATTCCTTCTCGCCTGGTTCCGGAGATTCCTTGAGAAGAAGAACGATGATAGGGCATCAACACCCTAGATAGAGAAAGCAATTCTCTAAAAGGTCTCTGAATTCGAGAACGCACGGTGCGTTATGAAGAAGCCTCGGTTGAAGAAGTTGATTGATCGATTCTCGTGATCAGAAGGCGATTGATGGCTCCTTCCTCTGCGATCCCCTCTTTCCTCCTTGTACCCATGGCGGGTTATTTATAAGGAGAGCAAGGGTATAATCGTCCCCTTGAAGATATGGAAACAGATTGAACCGAATCTGTTTGAATCTGGAAAGTAGCCTTGCTGCGAGGCTAGAATAGCTTCCGCGGAGCTAGAAAATGGCAAGTCGGTTGATCTTTCCGATTTGTTATGATCCTTTCCATATCGTTGAAGGATTTTCCCTGATCCTCTTACTCATTTCAAGAGAGTCAAGAGATTGCGGCAATCACCTGCCATATTTGAATCCCGATTGGATTTGATTAGCTTAGATCTGATCTCATCAGGAGATTTGATTGGTCAAAGGCTGACCATAGCAGGCTGATGGCGGAGCTGCCCGCTTTGAAGCTCATAGCGGAGCTAGAGGCAATTCCTGGCGAAGTCCGAAAAGAGGCTTTTCGGCGAAGCTGTCAGTTAGCTTCCTGGCGATGCTCTGGATGATGTTAGCCTCTCACACGAGGCTATCTCCTTGGGCTAATGTAATGCTAAATGCTAGCATTTTAGACCTGCTGAGGTCTGTTTAGAAACAATCCGGGTTCACTGTTCTGCTTGCTGGATCAGTGGAGTCCAAACTGCTTCCTTGTCCCTTGGAGGTGGGTGAAAACTGGTCTTCAGCTTGTCTGTCCCTTGTCTTTTGTAAATGTCAACAAGTTTAGACATCGTTCGGACCAATGAGAATCTTGTCTTTTTTAAGTGTCAACAGTGTGTTTTGAATAATTAATGTTGATATACCCGTCATCAAATTTGACTTGGCTTGGTTACAATAATGGTTTCTGTTATTACTTCTGTGAAATAAATCATAAGTGATTTTATAGAATTAACAATTTACATATCAGTATTCATTATTTTATATTCTTTAATGGGAGGAAAGAAACCTGAGAGATTTATAAATGGATAAGGAATCACCACTTGGCGTGGGTGTAAGTATTTATTAGCAGTGTAATCTGTGAATGAAAACTTAAGTAAATAATGATGTATAATTGTAGGGGAATTCATCCCCGATGCAGAGCTAAACCATATCAAGAGAACCATAATGCCAATAATGAATCAGTACCATGTTATAACTACCCAGTGCATTAGAGACTTATAAGTTCCTTATAGCTGAGTAATAACCAGTATCGGTAATTGATATGATACGGGGTTAACATAATATAACTATGGAATCTGATGAGCTGAGAGCTAAATAGTCAATAATTGATTAATAAATAGTTTAGTATATATACACACACATATACGTATATGTATATGTGGGTTGGATGCATATGTGAATACATGTGATGGTTTTGACTAGTAACCGATTGAAATAAAGATAAATTGTGAAGTTGATAACTATGAAACCAGTATTGGTAGAATACAGAACTAACCCTGAGACTGAACCAGGTAAACGAAATTAAAAACATCACTTAGTTAGAATAAGGGTAACTGTGTTATTGAGAGTTATGGTTTATTGAGTACACTTAGTATAAATAGAGGTGCGAGAAGGAAAACTCAAGGAGTTTAAAAGCGAAGATGATATACTGAAATTGGGACACATAGCGTGTGCGCCCAAAGTGGTAGAAATAAAAGAAGAAATAACGAAAGAAGCTCATGGTTTATATAGTAAAATAGGGTGGAGGTGAACTGAGATATCTGTGGGTGACCGTCTGATCTGGTAGACCCTAACAAAAATGAGGTTAATCATAATAATCGATGAACCTATAATCCCTATCAAGTTTCATGATACAGTTCATACTGGTAGGAGACCTGGTGAATAGTTAACGTAAATGCTAATTCAGATTTAATAACTAGCATATTATTAGTGAAAAGAAAGTGAACGTTTTTGTTTATTTTAGAGAGATCGGCAAACCAATCAGTGAGTAAAAGTTCTCACTTGGGTGCTTAGTTATGTGATTGATTGAGTAATTATCAGGTTTTTAATATGATGGGTGATCACAAGAGATGAATAAGTAATACAATTAGAAAGATCGGATATTGATAGTATGCATCAGAACGTGACCAGTAAAATACCAGGACTATTAAGCTTATGCATTATGTGTGTTTAGTACCTTTTAGATACGGTAAGAATTCCTTGAAACTATGATAATGAACTAAGAAATAAAATCGTATGAACTTGACTGTGTGATATATCAGTATGAATGTGAATGCTTTTGTGATAAGAAATATACATAAGCATGTATATGATATCATAATTGTATCGAGGAGGAAGGGACGGGTTAAACCAGAAGTGACTGAAGGGGAGTATTGTTGTTATTTATTGTATCGGAGGAAGGGACCGGGTTGAACTGGAGGTGATCGAAAGGGAGTATTGTTGTTATTTATTGTATCAGAGGAAGCGACCGGATTAAACCGGAGGTGATCGAAGGGGAGTATTGCTGTTATTTATTTTATTGAAGTATGCATGAATGTATGTTTGTAACACCCAGTATATGGATGTGATTATTTATATCATCCGGTATATAAATACGGCTACTCATGACGTCTAGTGTATAGATGTGGCTATTTATGATATCTGGTATATGGATATGATTGTTTATTATATCCGAATTATGGATGTTGTTATATATGGCACCTAGTATATGCATATAGTTGTTTATGACATCTGGTAAATAGATTGTTGTGATTTCTAGTATATGTATGTGGTTGTCTCGTATTTCTTTATGTATGAATATACAGTTATATTTGGATACTATCAGGAGTGGTATATGATGTCCGTGTGTCTTGCATCTTATATGTATACTAAAAGAACAAAAATCAATATAAAGTAAGTAAGATCTTGCGCTCCAAGAGATGTGATTTGGCTTGTTTTATATAAATAGGATTGTTGATTGATATCTAGTAATATGAATGGGTGATCAGTGTATCATCAGATCCATTGGTTTATATCTGGTCATGTGAGTTGATTGTGTACCGCCACGTGTGATAGGTTTTTAATCAAGTATATAATCTGATGTGTATATACAAAGTAAACGTGGTAATAAATTGAGAGTAACCTGAGGTAATCAAAATACATATAATATCTGAAAATATGTGGATAAGTACTGTACATATGTGAAAGAGATAGATAATTGAAAGGACTAAACGGTTGTAACCATGACTTGTGTGCCATCGTGGGTAGTGAATGATATGCTATAAAATCATGTATCATATGTAACATACGAATGAGTTGTGAATTGAGTATATACATGATATACGAGCATGTTATACAATATTATACCATAAAGTCTATAAGTGATATATATATATATATATATATATATATATATATATATATATATATATATATATATTAAAGTGGATGTGATCATGAACCTCTAGTCGAACATAAGAGATAGATGATCAGATTAAGTATTGTATAATACATGATGTTGTATGACAATGAAATTGGTCATCGAACCAGAAGAATGCACATAGAAGGTATCAGATAATAGAAAGAATTTATGATCCATTAAGCTGCAGTATCAACCATTGTAGGAAGACATTGAAACTGATTCTTGAAAATTGTTCAACTGCATCATACTTGAATTACAAAGGTATATAATACAAACTCTGACTTGACTGATTTTACTCACTGAGCTGTTGAGCTCACCCCACCACAGATTGATGTTTTCAGGTCAAGACAAGCCAAAGTCCGGCTTAGAACTGCAAGGATGTTCTCCTGAGATGATGTATGTATTTTATTATAGAATGTAATTCCCTTTTGTAAACTCTGATTTTATTAGTAATTGTGAGTTAGTGCTAGTGGCAGTAGATAGTGATACACTTTGATAAACGGAGATAAATATGGATGACTACAGTTTGTATATTGAGTAGAACTCATAAATGATTTTGTGTTAGAATATTATATCAACGGAAGCACTCTTATGTATATATTTATTTGATTGAGATCAGTGGCGTACGCAGGATTTTCACTCAGTGGAGGCGGAAATTTCATTCATAAAGTAAGAATTCCTAATTGGCAAACTCAGTGGCGTACACAGGATTTTCACAGAGGAATTTTACTCAGTTAAAATGTTATACTCATTAATTAACCAAGAACATGAATATTAACTAATAAATATGTATTCTAAACAACATAATACTTAAAATTTGTAATGGGTTCAATTAGATTAATGACCAGTGCCCTTCCTTCAAAATCAGGACATATAGCAACTCTTAAGTAAAGCAAAAAATAAGAAACATATGATTAACACATTATTAACCAACATACATCAAACAAATAAACAAAACCAAGATACATGTAGGATACAGAACTTAAAAGAAAAGTTATGTCAGAATCAATAGATTGAAGTACGTACCTTAAAATTAATTTAGCCCCTCGTCTGCGTTGTATTAGTTGTCAACCGATGATGCATTGCAAAACGTAGGGAAGGGTTCTAGTATCTCAATTCTCAACACTATTGAACACAACAAATTTCCCCATTCTTTAATAGACAAATTTAAAAAATAAAGAAAACCGCATTATCTGTTCCTATAAACCTAAGGAAACATTTTTAACTAAATTTCTCTACTTTCTCCGCAAAAATAATGAAATTTATCGACAAAAAAGCATAAAAGGAAACCAAAAAAATAAAATTTATAGCCAAAAGACCTGTTTCAGCTCTTCGACCACATCTCTCTGCTTCATCTCCTCTTCTGGCGACAGTTTCAATCTCTCTTTCAACATAAACTGAAAAAAGAACAATAAGAATTCGAAAATCACTCACTGAAAATCAAAAGAAAATCAACAAGAACTAATTCAAAAACTCAGACCAATCAGCTGAACCAACATCTGCGAGATCTGCTGGTCAAGTTGGAGCCAGGTGGTCGGATCAAATCGTACTTCGGTCGAAAAATTAAAGGGGATCGGGTACCCAGGCCCAAGTCTCGCCATAGAGAATCCATCCGCCACCTCTGGTGGGGAGGCGGAGGCAGGAGGGGCAAGGCTCTTCTGGAGCTCAGAGTCTCGGACAGAGAGTGAGAGAGAGAGAGATCGAGGTTGTCTGTATGCGCTAGGGTTTTTTGAAGGCGATCGAGGCCGAGAGGCGAGAGCACTGTGGGCTGAGTTTTTGTGAAGAGGTTTTTTTTTGTGCACGAAGCGGGCGGTTATTTCATTTACAACCCGGTCCAAAAATTCAATTTTGTGAACGAAGCGGGCAGTTCTGTCTTTTTACAATCCGACCCGTCCCAAATTCCCTATACTGCTCTGTGTGTGGATTTCAGTGGGGGCGACCGGCCCCACTCGCCCTCACCTGTGTCCGCCAATGATTGAGATGAACTATATGATGAAATTTGGAATTGATAAGTAGGCTGATGTTAGTCGAAATTAATTTATGTTGTATTGAGATAGACTCCATATTTCGAGGGAGATGCTGTCAAATTTTTGTAGAATATCTGAATAAATAAATGTTGAGATTGATGATTATAGACATTGAGGTAATTAAACACTGGGACCGTTACATACCAGGCTCGCAATTTGCTATTCAGAGGTAGTCTTATTAACTTGACAGTAAGAACTCCCGGCCCTGACGGAAAAAAGGAGAATAAGGTTATGGACCCGTCTGTCAGAGGTGGCGAACTGAACATAATAGTTTGAGTACCACAAAAAGGTAAGAGATATGAGCACCTGTCAGTTCAGAGGTGGTAAACTGGACAAAACTGACTGAGAGACATCAGACTCAGAGCCTTGTCGTTCAGAGGTGGCGAACTGGACATAACAGCAGAAGGATAGTCCCTACCGGAATGGAAGATAAGATTGGGCTATCGGTCAGTTTAGAGGTAACATAGATATAACCGATTAAAAAGCCACTTAGAGGTGATTGACTGGACGTGATGGCAAAGAGTTATTCCACATGAGAATGTGATTTGATACTTTGTGGGGAATTTAGCGTTTTCTTGAAAGAGTTTTGAAAGAAATGATCAGAGGTATATGACTTGACAAGCAAAGAGTCCACTGGGGACTGAAAAGACTCCGAGATAAATCTATTAAAAACTCACTGGAGAGTTAAAAGGATCCCATACTTTAAAGATATGTCGGAAGTGTAATGTAACATGACAATCAAATTGGGGGAGATAGGATGCAAATTCCTTGTTGGGAATTTCAGAAAAGGATTTTATCTGAAGTGATCGTGACAAATTCTCCGTCTCGAAACTCATCAAAGTGACTTGTCAGAGGTTTGATGCTTAACTTGACAAGGGTTAATGTGTCGCTAATGTAACAGCAATTTGAGTGGGTCTGCAATTTTATGGGAAGAATGACAGGTGGAATTCCAATCTGCTGGGGATATTAGCATGATCCGTCAGGGATATTCATAGGTTTTACTGTCAGAGGTTTAATGTTAACGTGACAGACTTGACCTGTAGTTAATTTTGCTGGGAAAATGATTACAATTTGATGTGGTCCTACCATTTCATGGATGAGAATTGGTAAGGAATTTAGTGGAATACATTGTTCTCTGCAAAATGTAAGAATATCGCTAGAGAATTCCGCCGGGGAATAGGAGACAGTACTCCAAAAATTTGTTAGGAATCAAATCGATCTTGCTGGAGAATAGGAGAATAATACTCTTAAAATGGAGGAAAAGTCAGATGTGAAAACTTTAACATGATTTATTTGCTTTGTGGATCTACCATTCCATGGAGGAGAATTGATAGAGGATTCTGAAAGAATCAAATGGGATCAGATCGCTTAGGATTTTAGCAAACCCTTATCTATTAATGGATTTGGTGTGCCTTTACTAGCTACTGTTTAAGTTGGGCTAGCCATACTATTCCCCTCAGCATGATGATTTATCGAGGATTTTATATTGGGCTTAGGAGCCAATATTTTCTCTAACCTTATTCACAGAAGGCTTCAGATCGTGCCATTTGAAACGGATCTTTCTGCGTTCCATTGGTGACTTCTAAAATCTCACTGAGGATTAAAGAATAAACTTCATAAAGAACTTATAGAGTAAGTCAAAATTCCTGAAGAAATATCACCTAATTGGGATTCTTGTTCTCGGCTAGTCATCAAGTCAAGATATGGAACATAAATTCTACGGGGAATTTGTGGATTAAGTCGGAATTCCTTGCAAAGCTTCACTTTGTGTTCCTCATGATCAGGCTCAGGCTTGCAGCTGATCACCGAATCCGGATATGAATGCAAAAATAGTGCAAAGGTTCCGCTGAGATGTGTCACGAACCTTCTTCAATGAACTCGGCTTAAACAAGGTCGTCGCTAGACCAAATCGTAATTCGTTGAATGACAGAGGCAGAGAGATAATTTACATATTGAATCTGTCCACTCTTTCTAGATTAGCAAGAAATGATCAGAAAGAAGAGCGCTTAACATTAGCATTTGAGCACGCTTGACTTCAAAGTAAGAGGAATGACAAGACTAATTTCAAAAAAGTTTCCCTTGTCTCTTTTTTTTTAACATACTGTTTCAGGATCTCAGGAGGCGCAGAGATGAATTTTGATTCCGCTTGAGGACAAGGATTTTTTATAGAAGAAACAGTCAGACAAGTTGTCTTTATGACCAAAGGTTTAACGTTAACGTGGTCAGGGATAATACTTTTTCAAAAACTTGCCATTAATCGGCATCATGAGCATGTTGCCGTCGGTGTGCTCCGTTCGTGTAGACTGTCTCATCATAAAGGGTCCCTCCCATTTAGATTGAAATTTGCCCTTGGTGTTATGTGTCATGACCATAGGTCTCCTGATAGCTAAGACCATTCTCAATTGAGGTGGGTAAGACCAGATTGGTCCTTATTGACAGCTCCGATAGATAATGGAGGTTCGAGACATCCATGTTTCATCTCCAAGGGGATATGACTGTAATATTGCAGGATGTGGCGATACTTCTTGGGCTATGCATAGATGGTGCACCTGTTACAGGGACAAATGACAGGGATTAGGCTGTAGAGTGTGAGAGATTGATGGGTATTGCACCCTCTCCCGCGACTATGAGGGGTGGAGTATTAAAGTTAACATGGTTTCATAAGCAGTTCCTTGTAGATCTATTAATAAATGTTTTGGCCCAGCAGTATTCACATTCTTATATCCTCTACATGATCAACACAATTTTGTTCCTGAATTACCCGGCAACCCTGGCCTCTTCTCCACCACGCCAACTCCAACCCAAATCTCAAAACACACAACAAAGTTCACCAAATTCCTTCACCCCAGCAACAATCTCAGCCTCACCACAAGAGGAAGGCTCAGTGCCACTGAAAAAAGCAGTGCGACGGAGACTGCACCAGGGACAGAAGAACCACCATCCTTCGATTTCGCATTCGTCGGGGTGATTGGTCTACTTATGCAGTATATTTCTCGACTGCTTCAACATCATGTTACATGTATATGTTTTTGTTATAGTTTGCAGTCTAATAAACAACACCCACAACACCCCCCCCCAACCCAAATATTATGGGGGCTTAATAAAAATGTTGTAATTGCGGGCAAAGCCACTACTGAACTGTGCAGGGGGTGGCACATGTGGGACATGCCTTGTGGAAGTATGGCTTTGCAAGCTAGTTGTTCTGATTTCTCTGTTGATCAATTTGAGAAGAAAAAACCTTCAAATAGAATTTTTATTCCGATGAAACAATTCCTGTTAAAATTTGGCCCTCAACCATATACATTACATAAACAGATAGACTATTATCTGTTTAAAAGTACAGACAACGAAATAAAAAGTATTTAGGTACTATATGCATGCGCGTATCTGATATGTCCAACACAACACAATATGACTTCTCAATAGTAGCGTTCATGGTAGATTTTACCTTATGATTTGTTCCCCATGATCGCTAAAACACTTGTGTAGTTACAATTTTACATGTAATTATGGCCAAAAAAGATCAGAACCAGCATTTCAGAATACTAACCAGTTCTTGTGTTTTTTCCAATCGGCAGGTGGTTGAGGGAAAGGAGCTGCTAACTCCGCGTACTGATATAGAAAAGGAGCAGCTCAACATGGTAAAATCTTATCATATCAAATACGCATCCATATCCATATCAAGTATATTATACTTCTCTATGTAATATGTGCAGAAACCCAAGACATAGAGACTAGCATGCCGAACTACTGTTGGCAAACAAGATTCCAGAGAGCAGGTGTGTGATCGCAGTGATAATATTCCATTAACTGTATAATTTCTATGGGATTCGGCTGAGAGTAACATTTCCCTTTTCTTTGACGATGGAGAGCAGGGTGTGATCCAACAGCTTCCAGAATGGAAGGCACATGCATGAGTGGGAGTAGCAGATATGAGTGTGATATATGCAGCGGGCATTGGAAAACTGAATGTAATTGGGCTACTTATGCAATCAAATTAAGGTGGTGGTTGCTGTGGGGGTGTAATGGCTACTCTTCTCTGGTGTTGATCCTGGATATCGATTATAGTTTGATCCGAGCCCAACTTGAATCAGTTTCAGTTCTATAACTTTTACCCAGATAGGGGTCAGTGACCGGGATCGGATATTCTCTTCAGG
>JAVJIF010013955.1:122500-129047 GCA_038442645.1 Agave tequilana | reverse complement strand
AGGGAGAGAGAGAGTGAGATAGGGAGTCAGGAGAGAGAAACAGAGAGAAGGGGCAGGGGAGTAGCAGCCCCCCTTCTACTCGGCACAGGGGGCTGGAAGCCCCTGGCCGGATGAAATCGCCGGCCGCCGGCGGATCGCCGGCGGTCGCCAGAGCTGGGGTGGCCGGTGGCCACCCAGGGGAGAAACAGGGAGGGGCAGCAGCCCCCTCCCTCCAACAAACCACGGCCAGGGCATGTTGCCCTGGCCGGGCCCAACTCTGGTCGCATCAGTGCGGCCAGAGGGCAGAGGGGGATCGCCGGGGGCCCGCCGGCCCTCGGTCGCAGGCGCAGGCCAGGGGTGGCCGCCGGCCACCCCAAAAGTGAGGGGAAATGGGGAAGAAGTCTTGTGGTGGTGGTGGTTAATTGAAGAAGGAGAGGGTGGATTTGATGGTGGTTTTGAGGAGTAAGGAGGTGGAGATGGTGGTTGTGTTGTTGGTGATGGAGGAGAGGAAGCTAGGCCGGAGTTGGGGTCCTCGCCGGTGACGTGGCCGGAGCGCCGGCGGTGGTGGCCGGTTGGGGTCGGCCCTCTCTTGGAGGAGGAGAAGAAGGAGAAAGGAGATGAGGAGAAGTGAAGAAGAAAGAAAGAAAATAGAAAAGAAAAAGAAAGAAAAAGGGATGATGATGGGAAAGGGGTAGGTGAGGGGTGTGGTGATGGGATGCGGCCCACGTGGAGGGGAGTGGGCTGCTGGGGTTGTTGGGAGAAAAGAAAGAAAAGAAAGAGGAGAAAATACAAGATTTGAAGAAAATAATAATATTATAATATGGTCGCGAAAAATCGACTGTTCCAGAAAAATCCCCAAAAATCCCCGGAGGTAGAAAACGTCATCCTGAGGGATAATATGAAATCGGTTTTCAGAAATAAAATCCCATTTTCAAATTAAAAATCCGGAAGCCAACCGCCGATACCGGTCCACACCGGGTCGGTCGGATTTTGATAAATTCCGAAAAATCTCAGAAAATGTATTAAAGAATAAAATATGATTTTAAGAAGTAAAGTGAAAGCGGAATTCAGAAATTCATTTCCCAAATTAAACTAAGAATCCTGGAATCAACCAGCGATACTGGCCGATACCGAAACCGGTGGAATTTTCATAAATTCATAAATCCTCAGAAAAAGTATTTAGATGGGAAATGCGATTCTAAGAGATAATGTCTAAAGGCCCTTTTAGAAATTCCAATCTGTTTGTAAATTAAAAATCCGGGAATCGGTCAGCGGCACTGGTCGACACCGGTTTGAAGATTTTCAACTTAATTCAGGAAAATTCCAAAAAATCATAGAAAATCTAGAATATTGGAAAATGTTGTTTAAAACTAAAATCGGTCAAATCGGAATACCGGAATGTCCAAATCGAGCAATACTCTAGGATCGGGCCCTCGGTTCAGATTAGGGCTGACTCCGAGTCCACGAATCCAAATCCAAGACAAAACGTTCATATAAATAATTCATAATACAAAACAAATACAGGAAGTAAATCGAAAATACGATCAATAAATCTGAATACGCAACTAAGTACGTATTCTGGGAGCGGGTGTTACACTTTTCATCGCATTCCACCAGAAATGTTGCTTCAGATCCTGATACATCTTAGTTCCTTCAGGGTGTATAGAGTAAGCTGAGCTGTGAGCCTCAGCTAATATCTTCTATCTAATCTCCCCTGAGGCACACAAATTCTGCCCCTGAAATAGAGTGCACCATCAGGATGTATGCAAACATCTGACCTCAGCCCCGCTTCCACTTGCTCTCTGAACTTCAACAGTCTGGGATCTTCTTTCTGAGCTTCTCTGATCTCTTCCATCAGTGTCGGCTGGATCTGAAATGCCATCAACTGTACGGATCCACCGGCCCTCCGGGTCACCATCAAATCTAGCCGCCTCATTTCTTTGAGTAACTCCTCTTGCTGAGTGAGCAACATAACCATGTTGGCTTCTGGTCTTCTACTCAGGGCATCTGGTACAACATTAACCTTGCCAGGATGATACTGCAAATCTACATCATAATCTGCCATCAACTCAAGCCATCGCCTCTGCCTCATGTTCAACTCCTTCTGAGTGAAAATGTACTTCAGGCTCTTGTGATCAGTATAAATCAACACTCGGTCACCAAGCAGGTAATGCCTCAAAATCTTCAACGCAAAGATCACAGCTGCCAGCTCTAAATCATGCGTTGGGTAGTTCTTCTCATGAGGCTTTAACTGCCAGGATGCATAAGCCACCACATGTCCATACTGCATCAATACGCATCCAAGACCCTTCCCTGAGGCATCACAATACACAACCATACCTCCTGTCCCTGAGGGTGTCTTCAAGATTGGAGCTGAAATCAACTTGTTCTTCAACTCCTCAAAAGCAAATGCACACTCCTCAGTCCATATGTACTTCTCTCCTTTCCTGGTCAGCTTGGTCAATGGAGCTGCAATCTTCGAGAAGTCCTGCACGAACCTCCGATAATATCCAGCTAGTCCGATGAAGCTCCTGATCTCTGTCACGGACTTCGGAGTCGGCCAATCCTTCACCGCCTGAATCTTGCTGGGATCCACCGAGATTCCTTCCTTAGAAACAATATGGCCCAAGAATGCTATACTCTCCAGCCAGAACTCACACTTGCTAAGTTTGGCATGAAGCTGCTCCAGTCGGAGAGTCTGTAGCACAATCCTCAGATGCTCCGCATGCTCCTCTTTATTCTTGGAATAGACCAAAATATCATCAATGAATACCAATACAAATTTATCCAGATAGGGAGAGAAGATCCTATTCATCAAGTTCATGAAGACTGCTGGGGCATTTGTAACTCCAAAGGGCATAACTAAGAACTCATAATGACCATAACGAGTCCTAAATGCCGTCTTCTGAATGTCTTCCTTCTTCACCTTCAACTGATGGTACCCCGACTGCAAATCTAACTTTGAGAATACTTGGGCTCCATGAAGTTGATCAAAGAGATCATCAATTCTCGGCAAAGGGTACTTGTTCTTGATGGTGTTTGTTCAACTCTCTGTAATCAATGCATAATCTCTTGCCACCATCCTTCTTGTTTGCCAACAACACTGGTGCTCCCCATGGTGAAGTACTCGGTCTAATCAGACCCTTGCTCGAATACTCCAGCAGCTGCTCCTTCAATATAGCCAATTCAGTTGGTGCCATCCGATACGGTGCTTTAGAGATGGGAGTCGCTCCTGGAATAAGGTCAATAGAGAACTCCACAACTCTGTCAGGTGGGAGTCCTGATATCTCTTCAAAGACATCCAGGAATTTATTCCACACTGACACCGTCTTCTTCTTGTCTTCTGCAGTGGCATACTCCAGTTGATCTTCCTTCCGAAGGGGCTTGCATTCTCCAAAGAACTGAAACTTCGGTTAGTGTGAAATCCTGAAGATCACCTTCTTGTTCCGACAGTCGATCACCGCATGATACTTGCTGAGCCAAGTCATGCCTAGGATCACATCGTACCCTCCAGTGTCTAGTACGAACATGTCGGCTTCTAACTTCCTACCACATAACTCCACAATGCACGCCTTGCAAATCTTGTTAGTAGTGACTACCCCATTCCCCGTACTAATTTCCCATTGGTTACCCAAACATACTAGGGTATAGAGTGCAAGGCAATAAATCTACTGGATATGAAGCAATGTGATGCACCAGAGTCAAAAAGTGATAAGACTGGAACTGAGTGGACCAAAATGGTACCTGCCACCACTTCTCCAGATGCCTCAGCTTCCTCTGCTATCAAGTTGAAAGCTTGGCCTCTCCCACGGCCTACTCCGGTCCTGGGTCCCCTCTGAGCCTGACCCAGAATCCGACGCTGGGGAGGAAGTGGAGCTCCTCTGCCTGCAGGTCCAGGATTCCTCCTCATTGGTGGTGCTGAAAGTGCTGGGGGAGCTGCTCGAGCTGGAGGTGCTGCTCGTACTGGAAGTGCTGGTGGAGCTGGAGCTGCATTCCAGTTCTTCTTGAATGGACACTCTCCCACCGAGTGATTGCCGGATCCGCATGCCAAACACAGTCCATTGGCCATACGGCAATTCCGCTGATTGTGTCCAGGTTTCTGACAGTACCCACACACGAGCTGCTGGGATGGAGGCTGAAATGGCCGTTTGGCTGCTGGGGCACCAAAGGATCTGACTGGGTTCCCTCTGTGCACCTGCTGGAACTGGCGCTTCATAGGCTTATGCTGCAGCTCAACTCTCCTCTTCTTCTCCAATCCTTGCTCCACATCACGAGCAATAGAAAGAACTTGAGAGTATGTCTTCAGCTGGTGGGGTATAAGCAACATCTGAATATCCACCCTCAGTCCTTGCTGGAATCTACTAGCCCTCTTCTCCTCGTCGGCCACCATATATGGTGCAAACCGACTAAGTCTCAAAAATTCGGCAGCATATTCATCCACTAACCGATTCCACTGCTGCAGCCTAATAAACTGCTCCTCCATCTCCTTCTGAGCAGTTGCAGGGAAAACCTCTCATAGAAGCCCTTCGAAAATTGGTTCCAAGAGATAGGCTTCTCCAGCCTTGCCTCCTCAGCTAGCCACCAAGTCCTCGCCACATCTTTCAGCTGGATCTTGGCCACTTCCACCTGGTTTTCAGCAGGAATCCTGGCCGCCTTCAAAAGATCGGTCATGTCGAACAACCATTGCTCTGCATCCAGGGGCTTCTCTGTGCCTGAAAATTCTGCTGGCAGCAATCTCCGAAAATCTGAAATAGTACCCGGCCTCTGCTCCCGGGGCGCAGTCAGCAATCCTTGCCGTAGGAGCTCTACCTGCTGCTGCTGGCTATCCATCATCCCCTGGAGTAGCCTCAACATATCGTTCTCCCCGTTCGGACTTTCACGGGAAGTGCTGGGATCGTTTCGTGTCCCCCGCCTCTCCATATTCGAGCCGACTGAAAAGGTGATGAAATAAGGAACTTCATGAGATTTCGGAAATTAAGGGATGGAATTCAAGAAAAGAATATATAACTTTGTACTTGTAATTGGAATATATAACAAGGACTCGTGTGACTCAGTCGCAAATTAACACAACATTAATTTGCAGACTGGCTGTATTGAAGGTGTGAGAGCCTAGGCTCTGATACCAACCTGTGACGCCCCGATCCCGGCGGGTACGGAGACGCCACTGCGACGTACATACGCAGGGCGATGGAACCATCCCGTATGTACGCTAAGCATCAATACATCACAATACAGGGATCAGAGTGCGGAAATACGTGATATTATACATTCCAATACAAAATATTACAAGTACTTTAGTTATCACAAATTGTGACATAATATTACATCACCAGGTACTAAAAAAGTAGGATTGTACAGGATACAAAAGATAAACTCACGAGCTGGAAGAGAGAGAATCTCGCGAGCGAAAAAGACTGGACGGGACTACTGCTGATCGGCCTGCTCCTCGAGGTAGACCTGATCTTCAGCTGATGGGTCCACCTCGGTCCAACCTGTCAAATCTGAACATACAAATTCAGGGTTGTTAGTGGGTAACCCAGCGAGTGCATAATGAAGCCAAGTGGCAAATAAAAGTAAGTGCATCATGCCAAGTATATGTACTAAGATCAATAAACATGGAATAATCATAATAAATAGTGAATCATGAAATAAAACAAGTGTAGCAGGTCATGTAATCAAATTAGTAAGCATAGGATAACAACTATCAAAAATGACAAGTAACAGAATTCATGTAACCATAAGTCAACTATCAAGTTATTATTATTAAGACTCGTTTAATTTGTATGTTTCGGTATATGACCGGTGCCATATACTTCCGCATACAAATCAAGCGAGACAAATTATTGGAAATTGATGGGGAACGACGAACCATGTTTAGAATGGGTCCCGTGCATGCCCGGGACAACGGTCCAGGAGTATCCGGTACTGAGCCGGAACGTACCGCTAGGTACCGGGACTTACTATATGCCCGAAGGTCTTAATATACGCCCGAACAGGAATAGAGTGTCACCGTTCCCCACAGGATATACCTAGGGGATTATAGCACACCCGGACAGGCAGGCAAGGGGGTAGGGGTGCCAGTACACCCCTCGGAAGCGCCTGGTGGCCCTCCAGGTCGAATCCTACAGGAAGTTGTACAACATATTTATGGCCACCATAAACACAGAAGCTATATCGATACCCATCAATTTCCCCCATCCCGGTGTAAGTTATTTAAATATGACAGAGTCTCATATAATAATGTTTACGGGGTATTCACAAATGTACAATATCCATGGTTATCCTATTACGGGGGTTAACAGGAGTATAATATCAGGAGTAATATCAGGAGTCTCCCTATTTCAGGGGTCCAAGTATACAGGAGTACAGGAGTTCAGGAGTACCAAATATCTGGCAATTAATAATATAATAATCATGTCATGTCCCCGTAAAAGTGATAGTCATGAATATGTCATATAATCAGGCATCAGGGGTGGTAGTGTCCAGTCAAGAGTCATGATGTCAAGTCCATGTATTTGTACCGCATGAAAACATATTATATACCATGTGTCAGGTGCGGGTGTCAAGT
>JAVJIF010013955.1:0-117500 GCA_038442645.1 Agave tequilana | reverse complement strand
CTTATATCTATTCTGAATTATTAGATCTGCTTTATCTGTGTTTAAGAAAAGCCTACTAAAAGGGTATAAAAAGTTAACTACTAATAAAATTTTGTAAATGATTATTTACTTAGTGAAAAAGCAAGCTTACCAAACAATGCATTGCAGTTCTACTAATATAGTTAAAATTGGACGTTATTAGAAATGCATTGTATCTCTAATTAAATTCAGTAATAAACATACCTTAGAACAGACCAAAACACAGTTGTATTAAGCTATGGAGCTTAATTATTGTCTTGACGAATTGTCATCCTATGCAGAGTACTTACGCGGATCGACTTGCGTAGTCAGGTCGTCGTGGGGGTTGAAAGGGGGCAGAGAGGTCCCCTCGGGGGGCTCTGGACGGGAGCCTACCGGACCAAATTATTTTGAGAAGTCCCCATTGCTGATCCCGGAGCAAATGCGAAGAACTCCGGTAAATAGGTTGGGCGAGTCTGAAGTTTCAAGTCAAGGGCAATATCGGACTCTCGCTCCAGAGTAGCAGCTTGGTTCCGCTCCAAAGTAGCACTCCGAAACATCTACCCGGAGGAGTACTCCAAAGTGTCAGTGCAGAATAACGCCTCAGAAATGCATAGCAGTGAAGAGATCCAGTCTGAAAGCTTCGTAACCCGCAAAACTTGGGAATATATGTCAAGAACGGTTTGGTGATTTCATAACTTGCAATCCTATTTTTCTATATAAAAGAAGATGCGTAGTTATTAGGGTTAAGTAGAGCAAAAAATTGTGTATATCATTGTAAATACAGAGCGGCTGTGACATTTTCTCTTCCTCTTTTGTAATCTCTGATAATATAGTGAATTTGCGTGTGATTTTTCACATAAAATTCTGGTGTTTTTGATTGTGAGTTTGACCCGAGCCTTGCAAGGGCTGGAACGTGCACCCCAGTCCATGAACTGTCTTTCTTTGTACCCACTGCAATTTCTCGATATCAGTTTACGATCCTGAAGGGAAAACTTAGATGGGAAGAAAGAAGCACATCTTCAGCATCAAACCTCACCGATCATTCAAAGAACCGAGCAATCAGTTTCATCCTCTTCTCCTTTCTAGGATTACTAATTCAAGGTTGGTGTATGTCCATTTTGTGATTCCATCTCTAGAAGCACTGACTTCTGTCTCTGATGCCGATTTCTTTTAGCAGACATTGCTAAGAGAGAACAACAGGGGAAACTAGATGAGATTAAGCAACATATAATATTTCTTAAATATGAAAGCATAAATGATTGGATGAGTTAAAATGATTTTGATATCACAAAAATAGTAGTCAAATAAAAACAATTGTCAGAGTAATTTGATCTACAAGCAAAATCTCAGCAGGCAAGCAGGCAATCAAGTCACATATAGCATGCAGTTTCTATTTACCAAGTTGATGCTGTTACATGCAAATACAGATACAAGAAGATCAAACTAAATGATTATAACAAGGGGGTAAAAATTAAGATTCTGCATCAACAGTGAAAATATTACAATGAGGTTACAGGCAGTAAACTTATCAATCTTATCACGCTTCTTTTATGCGCATTTTCTCGTCTACTCCTCAGGTGAAAATACAACCACAGAACCCAAACTACTTAAAGTAAAACTCTAAAACTTGGAAAGGAAAGCAAAACACACACATGGGGTTTTGTTGAGGCAACACAAAACATTTGATGGAGACCAAGAAGATCCAACGAGCTATTGGAAGATTTATTCATGGAGGAGAAGAAAAGCCTGAGATTGAATTTGAGTAGTAGTATTTAATTATTAGTAGTATTTTCTTCTATTAGTTTTTTTTTATGATTTCTTTTAGAAGTTTTTATGTTTAAGAGAAGGACACGAGTAGTACATGTGACGTTTGTTTATAAATATCCTTACATGATTGTCTTTTGAAATAAATGAATGAGCAATTACAGAATTTGAAACCCTAATTGATTTTCTTGAATCTTTATGTATGTGGCATGGAGTGGAAGAGGCAATTTTCCTGAATTCGATGCCCTAATTCTAAATCTCCAAATATGATGCATGAAGTGGGTGAGTGATCTCATTGGTGTGATCTTTTCTCAATTTCTATAAATCCTACATTAGTTTTTCTCAATTCCACCACAAATCCTAATTTTCTTTATATAAGAGCTAAATTTCCAATTCTTCTCGCAAAAAAACCCCAAAACCTTAGAGCTAGATTTAGAATTCTTCTCCCTTCCTTTCATAGTTTTTTCTAAACCCAAAAAAATAAAGAAAAAAATAATCTAGGAACCTTACTTTAGATTTCATTTAATTCTTTTCTCTTTCTATGGTTCAGCCAAAAAAAAAAAAAAGAATTACTGTTCACAATTCGCAGAAATTTCCCAAAAATCCCAAAAGTTATTGTTCATCAAAATTCAAGTCGAAAATCCCCAAAAAATTCGAAAACTATACGGTTCATCATCTTCATCCCCTTCCTCCCTCCTCTACACCGAACCCAAACATTCACCTCCTTCCACCTTCTTCGCACCCACCCTAGATCCCTCACCCTCACAATCGAGATTTGGGATAAAATCGTGATCCTCTAACACCTGCAAATGACCTCATCTTCCATCAAACCCATCAGCAACACTGTGGGCCATCGATATCCGCCAGATAAAGAAGAAGAAGAAGAACACTTATTTGTGCAAAGACAAGATACCATTAGTTATGGATCTTGGTTGTATATATATACATACATTGGTCACATGTTTACACTGATTTAAGAAAAATAATAGGAAAATATTGATTGAAAGAAAGAATGAGAAACACATGATGCATGAGTCCTATAAGTCCCATGAGTCCCATGTGTTCCTATAATCATGGAGAGATTTTAGGATTTGGTTGATTTCATGAGGGGTTTCTTTCACATGAATCACATGTTTCACATGAGTCACGTGTTGTCATTGATATCTCTAACATCCCCCCGGCGTTCAAAAGAACCGAGAGCATGTTCTTCAGCATAGAAAACCTTAATAAGCTTAAAGCCTTAGTACGGATGTCTGCTAGTTGATCTTTTGTAACGCCCCGATCCCAATGATACGGAGACGTGAGCATGGGGTTACATCTTTAGTGTTGACAAACCGAACATCCAGGACTCCATTGGCGACATAGTCACGTACAAAATGAATATCGATCTCAACATGTTTGGAGTGTGAGTGACGAATAGGATTGATTGAGAGATATGTTGCACCGAGGTTATCACAAAGAACTATCGGGGGAGCTTGCGAAACTCCAAGCTCACTAAGTAATGACTGCAACTAAATGACCTCTACTGCAGCATTGGCCATGCCCCTATACTCTGCCTCAGTGCTAGATCGTGCCACAGTGCACTGCTTCTTCGAGCTCCAAAAAATGAGATTTGTACTAAGAAAGACACAATAGCCACTGGTGAATTTTCGATCATCGATCGATGCTGCCTAATTTGCATCGGTGTAAGCAGTAAGCTGTACAGAAGAATGACGAGAGAGAAAAAGTTCATGTTGAATGGTAGATTTGAGGTAACGGAGGATCCGTTTTACAGCGCTCCAATGCTCATCGGTTGGAGCTTGCATGAACTGAGCGACCTTTTTCACCGAGAAGGCAATATCGGGTTAGAGCCCCAATAGTACTTCGATAGACAAAGGGGTCAGAGAGAGGCTTGCCATCAACCTTGGAGAGCTTACAGGAAGTAACCATAAGTGAGCTGACAGGCTTGACACCATCCATCTTGAGTCGGAGAAGTAAGTCACAGATGTACTTCTGTTGAGAGAGAAAGAGACCTGAGGGTGTACGGTGACACTCCACGCCCAAGAAATAGTGCAGTGGGCTGAGATCTTTTAGCGAGAACTTTTGGCCTAGTTCTTAAATAAGACGAGTGACAGCATGTGATGATGTCGTCCACATAGATAAGAATCAGAAGAAGATCTGTCCCGACCGTCGGAGGAAGAGAAGAGGACTGTCGGACTTGGAGCCCACAAAGCCCATTGTGACTAGATAACTTCTGAGGCGAGAAAACTAGGCCCGTGGAGCCTGTTTGAGGCCATAGATACTGCGGTTAAGCTTGCATACTGTTGGCCCGGAGGCCCTTCACTCTAGTTTTGATGATGATTAACTCATGTAGTTATAGTTTACTAATAATCTTGTGATATTTAGTTTCAGATATTTGATCAAGATATTAGTAGGTGATTAGCTTCAACAAAGGTGTTTTGGAGCTTTCACATGTCGATTCAAGAGCTCGAGCGTCATGATCACATCTAGCACTTGGTTGGAGTCAAGCTCGTTTGAGTCGCGTTTGGATCGAGTCGACTGGGAGACGGAGTTCTACAAGAAGACCTCGGTTTGTTTAGTTTAGTATGTTTAGATCTTGTGTAAAGATTAGATAGTGTTGATATGCTAGAGTTCACAATACACACACAAGTTTTCAGTTTATTGGTTTTTGCTTTTCGGGTTAACCGATATTGGATTTCATGTCAAAAACATAGATATAATATCTTTCATGTATATTAGATTCTATCGATATACAATATACTTTAAAGTTGTTTAAATATCATATTTTTGTATTTATATGAGTTTTAGAGAAAATGGTTTTCAATTTCAAAAGTCTAAGTTTGGAAAATACCGATTTTGGTTTAAGGCAAAATTTCTATTACACAAAAATGGTTCAAAAAGTTTATAATATGTGTTGAATTTTTGTCACACAAGATATAATAAGAATTTATTTTTGTGGAAGTTATGTGATTTTTATGTGATTTATTTGATAATAAAAAGCCAAGTTTTTAATCCCTAAATACCTGAACCTGGACCTGGCCTTCTGCCGGTCGACCGGACGGTCGACCACTGCAGAAGTCGGTCGACCGGTCCAGTCGACCGACGTACATGGACATGCACGCCAGCTTGGGCCGGTGGGCCGGTCGACCGGGCGGTCGATTGTCCAGAGAGTTCTGCTCTCTGGAAATGGCCCCGGTCTACCGACCGGTCGACCGGCAGAGAGCTCTGCTCTCTGTATCCAGCTACGGTCGACCGGGCGGTCGACCGGCTAGAGAGCCGTTGCTCTCTGGTTCCAGGCCCGATCGACCGGGTGGTCGACCAGTGGCACAACGATCATAAAAATGACCGTTGGCCGGTCGACCGGGCGGTCGATTGGAAGGTCATTTCTGACCTTTCCTGGCTGCCAACGGGCAGAATTGTTTGGGGCTATAAATACCCCACATTTGAGCTGGTTTTAGCTAAGTTTTTTAAGAGCATAAATTCTCATCTTCTTAAGTGTTTAACAGCAAGTTTTTAAAAGAGTTTTGAGCTTAAAAATTTTATCTTTATTTGTTTTTAAAGGGTTGGAAAAATTAAGAAAAGGAGAAGTCTTTGGGATTGATTTTTGATCTTCATTTCTATAGCTATTCTAGAAGTTTTCCTAAAAGTTTTCTTTATGATTTTGATTTCCAAACTCTTTGTTTTTCTCACACTTGAGCTATCATATCTATCCTATCTATTAGGATCTTGTTTAGTGAGAAAATTGGTTTGTGGTTGTTGATACCACCAAGAGTTGTAAACCTTCCATACTTTGTGATATCCTTCTAGTAAGAGGTGATTGTGTTGATATCCCTCTAGTGAGAGGTGATTGTGAAAGTTGTATTGGTATCCCTCTTAGTGAAGAGGTGATTGTGGAGTTGTGGCTTTGTGCCTTATCCCTCAAGTGTGAGGTTGATAGTTGTTTGGCTAAGTGCCCATCCCTCTAAGTGTAGAGATGATTTGTGTTGTGCCTTACCTCTTGTGTAGAGGTTGTATTATTGGAGAGAGGAGTTGTGTACTCCCGGTTTGTATTACCCAAATTCTCAGTGGAGGTTCTCTGTGTGAGAAGTCCTGTGTGGATGATATAGTGGAAATCCTTCTGTGTGAAGGCGGGAACGTAGAGCTGGGTGCTCGAACCTTGAAATATATCTTTGTGTTTGTGTTTGATCCACTATCTCTAACTCTCTCTCTCTCTCTCTCATTGTGTATTGCATCATATTGTTCATATCATATGTATGCTTGGGTTTGCTTGTGTGCCATACTTGTGTTGAACCAAGAGAGCTTTACATAGCACCTCAACTCTTATTTAGAGGAATTTAGAGGAGATAGTCCAGAGCCCTTCACCGGGAATTCTGCTACAGTCTTTGGTTACACTAAGTGTGTTGCAATTAGTTTTTAATTCCATATTATTTGTCATTAGATTATCCATACACCTATTCACCCCCCTCAGGTGTACTTTCAATTGGTATCAGAGCCTACGCTCCTGATATTAGGTTTAACCACCTAGGAGTGAGATCTTGGTTGCTAATCTAGTTTTTGCATTTGCACACTTACTTGTTTACACACACTCATGGACTTCATGGCCCCTCCCATGTATGATACTTCCAACATTGTTGTTTGGAAAGTTAGGATGTCCATGTACCTCAAAACCCTAGGTTTGCATGTTTTTCTTTCTGCTACCAAGAAATCCTATCTTGATAATAACAAGCATATAGAGGCCAATGCATAAGCCCTTGAGGCACTTAGGAGCACATTAAACAAAGAATATCTATGTATGGTTTCTTATTGTGATTCCGCCATTACAGTGTGGAACACGTTGACCTCTCTAAAGTTTCAAACGTCAAACATTGTGAAGAAGGAATCTAGTGAGGATGAATCCGAACAACATTGCTACATGGTCCAAGTAAATGACTCTCTTGAGGTATATTTAGAAACTTAACTAGATGATAGTGCTAGTTCTTCCGGCGATGATTATGTGATGCCGATGCTTTAAATGAAGAACTATCTATTGTTTGTGAAAATCTTTTGCAAAAATACCAACTCTTGAAAAAGAAAACTCTTAAAATGAAAGAAGAAAATAAGGATTTAGTTTCAAAACTTGATTTAGCTTTGCACGAAAAGGTTGAGATTTCAAATGAACATGACTCCTTGAAATTCCAACTTGAACTTGCTCTAAATGAAAACAATATTTTGAAAAATAAAAATGATTGCGATGAAGTTTTGAAGAAAAATGAAGTTCTATCTTCAAAACTTGTCTTTGTTTTGAAAGAAAATGATTCTTTGAAAAACAAATTTGTTTCTATTTCAAAAAAATTGGATTTAATTTCTAATGAATATATTTCCTTAAAAAATGATTTAGATACTCATGTTTGTCATGCTAGTGTAGCTTCATCATCTAGCATACCCTTTGCATGCTCCACCTCTTCTTCCATTATTAAAAATGATATATTCATGTTAAAGAGGAGTGTTAATTGTTTGGGCTTCACTTTGAGCCAATTTGCCTGAACCACACACGTTTGGAATCCATGTTCCACCTATGCATGCACACAAACCATGGCATATACATGCTTCTCACGTTCATACACATAACACTATGTATGCTCATGTGTACACTTGTACACATTGTGGACGAAAGGGCCACTTGTAAAATTTTGTTATGATAGGATACATGATTCAAATTTTGCAAATAAGTTTATTTGGGTTAGGAAAGGTGCTAACCCCATGGACTCAATAAGGTATGGGTACCAAAATCTACTCCTATTTTATTTGATGTAGGTGTGGGCTCTCACTCGACGTGAGGACATTGGTGCCTTGAGGTGAATGCGTTCCGAGCTAAACGGTGACAATTTTAGATGCATCACTTTCAAGGGGAGTTTGGTGGGAGAACCACCATGGTTTGGAGATATAGAAATGTGTCCTAATGGTTTTGGTAACGATCTCTAACTCCCATTCATGTTTACATGCTTTCATTATTGATTTTTAGCATGTTTTATTTTTTAATGATTATTATGTTAAATGCCATGATGATTAGACTTATGACATACACGATTAGTATTTGAGAAACACTCATGTTTATATGGACCATTTTTTTTGTGTTCTCACTTTAGTTTAGCTATGTTGCATATCCAAGTCTAATACATGTGTATTTACATAATGATCATATTGCCTTATGTTTTCGTTTTATACTTCATATTTTGATTACATGTTAGATGTAGCTTTCATTAAAATTTGTGTATATACTTGTACAACTAGTGAGTCACAAATAGATTATTATATATTTGTACTTGATTGCTCATTTGTACTCATTAGATGTACTAGTATAGTCTAGTTTTGATGATTAATGCATTTTTAACTTGTATTCCCTATTTTTGAATATGTTTATTATGATAATGTGTTTTTCCTTCATGTATATGAAAATTTTATCTAAAACTATTGGGTATACATGTATAACCTTGAGTCATTTACGTTTTATGCAAAATCTTTTGTGGACTCATTTGTGTTTGGATATGTATGTATACTTCTAGTTTAGACAAAACATACATATGCCTTGAAGTTGGTATTATTTTAATGAAAATTAAATTTTGATGGTTTTCATGTTTTTTGTAAAAGAATTTCATATTGAGCTTAAATGCCTTGCTCCATAACTTTTGTTGATTACATAACTTTTTACACTCTATATTTGTTGTTTACTTATGATTTATTTTCATGAAATTATATGAGCTTTATTGCTATTTGAGTGTTGATGATTGTGTGATTTCATATTTTCATGGATATGTTATTGTTTTATTCCTTACTTGAAGGATTTCGCACTAGTTTTCAAGTTTATCATAAATCTAGTTGCGTATTTCTTCATTTTGGAAGAGTTTTCAATTATACTAAAATTATTTTCAAACTTATTTTTGAAAACCCTTTCCATCGATGGGTGGTTGGATGGGCGACCATGCCTTGTACGCTCATATTGAAAATCTATTTAAACATGTGCATGAATAGGGTGGTCTTTATGAGTTATACACTTGATCCTCATTGTATTTTCAATTGGTATCACAATTGATATCTATTTTGTATACTCACATTTGTTTCTATATATGTATGCTTCAACTTCAAATAGTATCAATTCCGATTGATATTTACTCTTTCATACATATATATGTGTTTTGATTGTGCTTATTATATCTTTATATCTTAGAGCACAAATTTTGTTATGCTAAGCTTGATTTAGTGCTTAATGACAATTATTTTTCAATTGGTATCTTATACAAGCTTATGCATCATTTTCATTAGTATTTCATAAAGGGGGAGAAAATTCATGTTTTACCTTTAAATCAGTTTTGTTTACAATTGGTATCTTACTCCCACACTTTATGTTGAAAAATGATATTTGTTAATTGATATCTTAGTTTTCAATTGGTTTCCTACGCTCCTAATGAAAAATATTTCAATTGGTATATGTTTCATTTTCAATATTGGTATCAAGAATATTAAATTGATATTATTCTCTATTTGGTATCCTTATTGCAAAATGATTTTAGTGTTTAACCAAAAGGATTGGTTTATATTTCAATTGGTATCATGCTTCATTTTATATTGGTATCTTTATTGAAATGAATTGTGTTTATCTAAAAATTTGGTTTTTATATTCAATTGGTATCAATACTTACAATATATATTCTTACAATTGGTATCAAAATTATAAATTATTTTCAATTGGTACTAATATTTACAATTACTATCAAGATTTACAATATATATTTCTTTCATTTGGTTTCATTAACATACATTGTCTCATTTTCTATTGGTATCATAATTTGGTTTCATAATGTTTTGATCTATATTGCTTATTTGTTTGTTTTGACAAAAAGAAGAAAATTTCCTTTGAGTTTATTTTGTACCCCTTTGTAGATGAGTTGACAAAAAAGGGGAGAGATATGTTTCGAGTTTATATGCATGTTTTCTATATGCATGTTTACTTTTTGTTTACTTTTACAATTGATATCAAGAGCATGTTTATTTCATTATTTTTACAATTGGTATAAGAACATTTGTTTTGTAACTTTTACAATTGATATAAGAGCATTTGTTTTCTTTATAATTGGTATAAGAGCAATTGCTATCAGAACATGTTTATTTCATTTTGTGTTTATTTATGCATGTTTATGCATGTTTATGTTGAATATTCATTACATATCTTTATTGTTTATTGCTATGCATGAGTTAAGGGGGAGCTTCTATGAAGCTTAACTTTAATCCATGCATATATAACTCCATGAGTTTTGTCATCATCAAAAGGGGGAGATTGTTAGCCCAGCGGTCCTTCACTCTAGTTTTGATGATGATTAACTCATGTAGTTATAGTTTACTAATAATCTTGTGATATTTAGTTTCAGATATTTGATCAAGATATTAGTAGGTGATTAGCTTCAATAAAGGTGTTTTGGAGCTTTCATATGTCGATTCAAGAGCTCGAGCGTCATGATCACATCTAGTACTCGGTTGGAGTCAAACTCGTTTGAATCGCGTTTGAATCAAGTCGACTTGGAGACGGAGTTCTACAAGAAAACCTCGGTTTGTTTAGTTTAGTGTATTTAGATCTTGTATAAAGATTAGATAGTGTTGATATGCTCAAGTTCACATTACACACACAAGTTTTCAGTTTATTGGTTTTTGATTTTCGGGTTAACCGATATTGGATTTCATGTCAAAAACATAGATATAATATCTTTCATGTATATTGGATTCTATCCATATACAATATGCTTCAAAGTTGTTTAAATATCATGTTTTTGTATTTATATGAGTTTTGGAGAAAACAGTTTTCCATTTCAAAAGTCCAAGTTTGAAAAATACCGATTTTGGTTTAAGGCAAAATTTCTATTACATAAAAATGGTTCAAAAAGTTTATAATATGTGTTGAATTTTTGTCACACAAGATATAATAAGAACTTATTTTTGTGAAATATATGTGATTTTTATGGGATTTATTTGATAATAAAAAGTCAAGTTTTTAATCCCTAAATACTTGAACTTGGACCTGGCCTTCTGCCGGTCGACCGGACGGTCGACCCTGCAGAAGTCGGTCGACCGGTCCGGTCGACGGACGTGCACGCCAGCTTGGGCTGGTGGGCCGGTCGACCGGGCGGTCGACCGTCCAGAGAGTTCTGCTCTCTGGAAATGGCCCCGGTCGACCGGCAGAGAGCTCTGCTCTCTGTATCCAGCTCCGGTCGACCGGGCGGTCGACCGGCCAGAGAGTTATTGCTCTTTGGTTCCAGGCCCGGTTGACCGGTGGCACAACGGTCATAAAAATGACCGTTGGCCGGTCGACCGGGCAGTCGACCGGAAGGTCATTTCCGACCTTTCCTGGCTGCCAACTGGCAGAATTGTTTGGGGCTATAAATACCCCATATTTGAGCTGATTTTAGCTAAGTTTTTTAAGAGCAAAAATTCTCATCTTCTTAAGTGTTTAACAGCAAGTTTTCAAAAGAGTTTTGAGCTTAAAGATTTTATCTTTATTTGTTTTTAAAGGGTTGAAAAAAAATCAAGAAAAGAAGAAGTCTTTGGAATTGGTTTTTGATCTTCATTTCTATAATTATTCTAGAAGTTTTCCCAAGAGTTTTTCTTTGTGATTTTGATTTCCAAACTCTTTGTTTTCTCACACTTGAGCTATTATATCTATCATATCTATTAGGATCTTGTTTAGTGAGAAAATTGGTTTGTGGTTGTTGATACCACCAAGAGTTGTAAACCTTCCATACTTTGTGATATCCCTCTAGTGAGAGGTGATTGTGTTGATATCCCTCTAGTGAGAGGTGATTGTGAAAGTTGTGTTGCTATCCCTCTTATTGAAGAGGTGATTGTGGAGTTGTGGCTTTGTGCCTTATCCTCAAGTGTGAGGTTGATAGTTGTTTGGTTAAGTGCCCATCCCTCTAAGTGTAGAGATGATTTGTGTTGTGCCTTGCCTCTTGTGTAGAGGTTGTATTGTTGGAGAGAGTTGTGTACTCCCAGTTTGTATTACCCAAATACTCAGTGGAGGTTCCCTGTGTGGGAACTCCTGTGTGGACGATATAGTGAAAATCCTTCTGTGTGAAAGCGGGGACGTAGAGCTGGGTGCTCGAACCTCGAAACATATCTTTGTGTTTGCGTTTGATCCACTATCTCTAACCTCTCTCTCTCTCATTGTGCAGTGCATCATATTGTTCATATCATATATATGCTTGGGTTTGCTTGTGTGCCATACTTGTGTTGAACCAATAGAGCTTTACATAGCACCTCAACTCTTATTTAGAGGAATTTAGAGGAGATAATCCAGAGCCCTTCACCGGGAATTCGGCTACACTTTTTGTTACCCTAAGTGTGTTGTAATTAGTTTTTAATTCCGCATTATTTGTCATTAGATTAGCCATACACCTATTCACCTCCCTCTAGGTGTACTTTCACATACATGAGTGAGACGAGCTAGATTAATGAACCCCGAAGGTTATTCCATGTAGACCGTCTCAATAAGAAAACTCTGCAAAAATGCATTATTCATATCCAAATATCGAATAGACCAGCCCTTGGAGACGGTCAGTCTGCACACAGTACGGACAGTGGTCGGTTTTATAACCGGACTGAATGTCTGACCATAGTCTAATCCTGATTGTTGATGAAAACTCTTGGTTACTGGGTGGGCCTTATACCTGTCAATAGAACCATCTGCATTTATTTTAACTTAAAAACCCATTTGTAGCCAACCAGATTCATGGTAGGGTCGTATGTCAAAAAGACCAGGTTTTATTCTAAGCAAGGCATTCATCTCAGTGTCCATTGCCTGGCGCCACGTGGGATCTTTAGAAGATTGCGTGAAACATATGGGTTCGATAGGAGTGGTGGCCAAGTCGGTTATAAGACATGTAGGCATGGGATACCGGGTGGCTAGCCAGACCTTTGGTGTTCTGGTGTTATCCTGTGTTCTAGTAACCATATGGTGGGTTCTGGTGGGAGGGGGACTGGGAGAGCCTGAGAATGAGAATGATGAGAAGGACTCAACGGCAGGTGCTGGTGGAGGTGGTGGAGAAGGAGTATGTGATGGAGGTGGTAGTGGAGGAGGAGAAGAGTCAATGGTGGGGCCCGCATGAGAAGAGTGTATGAAACAATGGAAGGTAACAGAGACGTGGAGATGGGGATCGGTGGTGAAGGCGTGGGAGTAGGTGGAGAGAGAGGACAAAGGAGACTGGAAAGAAAAGGAAGATTCGTCGAACACAACATCCCGGGAGATGTAAATACGACTAGAGGGGACATGCAAACATTGATAACCTTTATGCGAAGCCGAGTAACCTAAGAAGACACATTGACTGGACCAAAAAAAAAACTTATGAGTTTGGTATGGACGCAGATGAGGGTAACAAGCACAACCAAAAATTCGCAAGGAAAGATAGTCAGGTGCTTTATGAAATAATTTCTGGTAGGGAGATAGATTATGGAGGACGGGGTGGGCATTCTATTGATGAGAAATGTGGTGGTTTGGGAAGCATAAAGCCAGTAATGGAATGGAACATTTGATCGGGCCAGAAGAGTGAGGCCGGTCTCAACAAGGTGGCGGTGTCTTCTTTCTGCGGTGTCATTTTGAGTACTAGTGTGTGGATAGGATAAGCGATGAGCAATACTCTGAGAAGACAAGTAAGGTTTAAATTTGATGAACTCGCCACCACCATCAGTTTGGAGTGCTTTAATAGAACACCCAAGAAATTTTCCACATGAATTTTGAACTCAAGAAAAATAGAAAAAGTATCACTTTTATTTATTTAAAGGATAAAACAAAACATACTTACTGTAGTGATCTACAAAGCTAATATAATAGCGATGACCACTTACAGCGGACACAGGAGACGGACCCTATAGATTGGAGTGAATAAGCTCTAAAGGAGCAGTATCAATTGTGGAAAATGGCGCGAAAAAGGGAGACAGTGACTTTTTCCTTACTAACAGGGGATGCAGAGAGGGGTACCAGCATGACCAGTGAGGAAAGAAAGCTTATGCTGTGAAAAAATACTGGAGACAAATATGGTGAAGGGATGACCTAAGCGCTTATGTCAGACGGAGGAAGATGCACGCTCACCGAGAAGAGCCTGGGGAGAGGCGGTAAAGTTATGATTCCTTAGGGAGAAGATATACATGCCATTCTTTAGTTATTCCCGCAGTAGATTTTTTCGAGTGGAGAGATCCTTGATAAAACAAGAGTTGGGGTGGATTCAAGATGGACTTTATTATCAGCAGTAGATTGACTAACAGACAGAAGATTTTTGGTGATATCAGAACATGTAAAAAGTTTTTCAAGATAAAGAGAAACATGAAAACACAATAAAGAAGCACCAGTAGATCAGATAGGCAAACCTGTCCCATTACCCATGCGAACTCTGTCGGGTCCTTGATATTCTGAGTGAACTGCTAGATTCATAATGTCAACCATTAGGTGATTAGTGGCTTCGGAGTCAACATACCAGTTGGGATTGGCTGGACTATTCCCATAAGAGTGGAGAAGAGCAGTTGGGCTAGCCGAATCATCATAACAATCATAGCATTGGTTAGCATAATTGCCAAAATGATTGTAGATCTGGCATTGAGTTCGACCACTGGCGGACTGATGTGGTGGTAAGAAGGAACGTCCACAACCATGACCGCGCTCCTTTCTTCGGCCACGTCACGACCACAGAAAGAAGATGGAGCTGAATGATAGCTTGGAGTACGGGAAGCAATATGAACCGCCGGAGAAGGAGAGATGAGGGTTGTGGAGTCTGATGAAGTGATAGCACGCCCACGATAAATCTCCTAGCCAAGCATGAGGCCAATGAGTTCTTCTGACAGTACAGGGTCGACTCGTGTGTTGACGGAGGTGACGAACGAGTTATATTCAGGAGACAGACCACTAAGCAAGGTAGAGACGAGGTTAGAGTCGACAACTGGATTAGCCACTACTACCAGGTTGTCCACGATGGACTTGACAGACTGGATGTACTCTGACATAGAAGAGGTGCCCATCTTGATGGTGTGTAGCTGGTATTTGAGTCACTGCAATCTAGCTCTGGAGGGTGATATAAAGATTCACTCCAGAGAGCATCACACATCACGAGATGTGGTAAGGCTGATGATTTGTCACATATGTTGCATATATTTTGTCACCTTACCATGCTTTTTAGCTAATAAATCCTCTTAGTAAGTTTTCTTTTTCTTTGCTAAATGTAGCCTAAGTGCTTAAAGAAAGAAAAGAGAAACAAGCTCAAAAGCCCACCAAATTCTGAATTAATTCAGAATAAATTTGAAATGAGGAAATTAGGGCTAAATCTTGCATATCAAGAGGTTGAGAAAAATCCTCCCTGAATCGAGCGATTGAAGCCGCAAAACCAAAGACTGTTTCGTCAACGGTTGGAGCAGAAACAAGAAAAGCAGCAGGAGATACGGGACAAACACCAACCAGTGATCCTCCCCCCTTTTGGTGTGGCCACCTGGCCACACCAGGGCTGCGAAAACGCGGCCCAAGCCGCGTTTCCGCGGCTGTTTGGAGGCTGTTGGGGGAGCGTTTGCTCCCCAATCTTCCCGGGATCCTACATGTTAAGGTTTTGGCTATAAATGGGTTTCAGCAAAGAAAAATGCAGCGAAGACTAAGATTAAGTTTTGTATTTTATTTTCTTAGGATTTAGGCTGTTTGTTAGCTAGAACAAGAGTTGTAATCTTGCTTTTTATTTGTAGTCCAGTATCAAAACTTGTGAGAGAGAGGACTGAGAGCTTGTACTTGAAGATTGAAGTGACAGCAATACAAAAGTCGAGCCAATTTTCTTCCACTTGCAGTACGGTATGGTTTGCATTATATCTATGTTTTCTTTGTTGTTTTCTATGGATAACTAAACGGTTTTCTGGGCTAGCTATCATCACTCTCTCTTGTTCTTCTTCTTCTCTTCTGTTTTTAAAAGAAAAGGACCCGATGACTCATATGCATGCCTCACTTAAAAGCCTTTCATTTGATTGTTTTCTTGAAGGCACATGAGGATGGGTATGGATAGTTGAATTCACAATTCTTTCATGAATATCTCTTGAATTATTTTTAATTCATTCTTTCTTCTTCGCGCTTGATGTTTAATATTCGATTCTACGATTTCTTGAAGAAAAAGACTCAACTCTTCTAACATCTTATGTGCTTTACTTAAAGCTTTCTAAAAAGTTAACGATAAGTTTTGCAAATGATCATTTGAGGGACTTAACATTTTAGGAGAAGAATGAACAATTGAGTAGTGAGATAGTGAGCCAGACTTTCTTTATTACAAACAACAAAATAATTTCAAGTTTTCTCAATCACCTTCTCCAAAACCTTTTCTAAAAGTTGCAATTTTTCTTTCATTCATCTCTTTCTTTCCACTCTCTTTTTCATAACAAACGAACACAATTCCTTGTTTTAAAAACGATTCACCAAAAAGCTTCCATAGCATCCCTCCTCGTGGACACGACCCGTTAGCCACAAGCTACACGGTAAACTCTTAAACTTTTTGATTGTTCTTTATTTTAGCAATCAATTTTTGGCCCCGTTGCCGGGGAGGGAACGGTGTAGTATTTTTAACAAGTTTGGTGTGTTGTTTCAGGGACTTGAAAATCAAGATCTAGCATTCAAGCTTTGCAAGAGAAGACTTGAAAATTCTGTGCCCCCTACTCTCGAAAGTAGGAAACAAAATTTCAAGAAATTACTTTGCAAAATCTGAAAAAATTCATTGGACTACTAAAAAACTTTGTTTTGCAGGACATATTGCTCGCAAAAATTTCAGTTTTTATATGTCATATTTGTGCTAGTTTTGCTATCATCATCCCTGTTTTAATCCAACAGTAATTTGAGTGATTGTGAATTGCTTAAAAAACGTTTAGACTTGCATTCTAGGCATTTGTCTAATTACGTTTACTTTACAATTACTGTTGAAGAGAGCTGGAGACAAGGTATGTATGCATAGCATATAGTTTAGGAAACATTCTTGGGTGATTTTGCTTTTGAATGCTACTTTTCTATATCTTGCACACTTTGCACGAATCAATTCTAAGGGCAAAATCCAAGTCAAGATAAGGTGGGGAAGTCATTACCCTTCCTTAGCCCACAAACCATCTCCAAGCACGCACAACCTAAGCCTAAGTAAAATCTGATAGACGTTGACCTTAGGGACATCTCAAACTCATTAGGAGATTATCCTAAAGGGGGAAAGTGTTGGAATTTGACTTCTGCCGAATCAGTGTCTAGGAAAGGGATTAAGGGCCGAAAGCCCGAAGATTGGTGGTTACTTAATTAAGGAACGTCTTTGACGGATAACCTCCCACCAATCTTGCCCTGACCTGGCTGATTAGCTTGTGGTCAGAGTCTATATTATACCTCCAGTGGACAATCAACCAGTTAGGAATTGTCTAGGTCAAGGTTACCTAGACTAGACTTGGTTGTTTTCTTTTCTTGACTATTGGTGAACTTGTTTGTGATTGTGTTGTGTATGCAAGTGTGATCAAGAGACCCTAATTCATCTAGGTTAACTAGAAACACATCACCACCAAGTTCGAAACAAGACCAGATTCGGTTATGGATCGACCGACATCTTTGCAGAATAGGTTTATCCCATTAGAACATCACTTCCATCCTGCATCTAACTCCATCGGTGGTGAACACAACTTTGAGCTTAAGCCACAGTTCATCAATACACTCCCTAAGTTCCATGGCCTAGAGTCTGAAGATGCTTATTTCTTCATAAGAGAATTTGAGGAAGTATGCTTAATGATGAAAATCCTACACACTTGCAGATGATGCTATTAGGTTAAGATTTGTCCATTTGCTCTTAAGGACCTAGCCAAGAAATGGCTATATAGCTTAGCGATCAGCTCTATCACATCTTGGGATGGTTTCATCAAAGTTTTCTTGAAGAAATTCTATCCTACCCATAAAACCGATCTCATTAGGAAGACGATCATGCAATTTAAGAAAGAACCCAGTGAACCGTTCTGGAGATACTTTGAACGCTTTAAGGACCTCCTTGTTCAATGTCCATATCATGGAATAGAGAAATGGCGACAATGCCAAATTCTCTATGACGGTTTAGACTATTCCACCAAAACCCTCTTAGAAAGCATGTGCCAAGGGGGTTTCTTGCAGAGAAAGATGAAAATGAAGGATGGGATTTGTATGAAAATCTAGCAGAGAAGACCATCCAATGGGAATCTGCTAGCGAGACCTCTAGGAATCCTAACTCCATCTCTTCAAAAGGAGGTCTCCATTCTATTGAATCGTCCATCGCTAATGAGGCTAAGTTAGCTAACCTGGCTAGAAGACTGGAAGCTCTAGAAACGAAAGAACCAAGTCTAGTCAATCAAGTCAGCCGAACCAAGTTCTAACTCCGGGTTGTACTTACTGTCAGGCCATGATCATGTGTTTTGAGGAGTGTCCTGTATTTCAAGCTCACCAACATTTTCCTGAGCTGATGAATGTGACCTTTTCAAGGTCGAACAATGATCCTTACGCTCCAACGTACAATCCTGGCTGGAGAAATCACCCCAATTTCTCATGGAGCCAACAAAATAATGACCACCCCCGGTCAAACCACTTCTATCATTCCAATTCTTCCAATCATCAACCCAACTTTTTCAATCACCCTCACAATTCTCCCAACAATTTTTCAAATTATCAACAAAGTTTTCCCAACCAAGCTCCACCTTCGTCCTTCCAGAATTCTCAACTCGAAAGGAGAATGACTGATTTTGAGAGAAACATGGAAAGGTACATGAAGAACCAAGATTCTCTCATGCAAACAATACAGAGGCTAGAGGGTCAAATGAGCCAGTTAGCCAACCCACAACATGAGAGGCAAAAGGGTACCTTACCCAGTCAACCAATTATGAATCCTAGGAATTACAACAAGCTCATTTGGTTGAGGATCAATCACTGAATCAATGTAATGCTGTTCATACATTGAGGTCGGGAAAGAAAGTTGATAACAAGGTATCAACACCACCTAATCTTAGTCAGCACAATCACACTTCAGCATCCACCTCATCTAATCCCACCCTCCTAAAGTTGATGAATCTGCAAAAGATAAGTCAACCAGTCATGTGCACCAGCCTATAGCACCATTTCCTAATAGGCTGAAAAACAAGCAAAATTCGCACATGAATAAGATAATGAGATCTTCAATCAAGTGAAGATAAATGTGCCACTTCTTGATGCCATCCAACAAGTCCCATCTTATGCTAAGTTTCTTAAGGACATGTGCACCAAGAAGAGAAAGACTAATGTACCTAAAAAGATCTTCTTAGCCACTAACATTAGTGAGCTACTATCGGGTCCGATCCCTGTCAAGTACAAGGATCCAGGTAGTCCAACCATTGCCTGCACAATAGGACAAGCCGAGATTAGTCGTGCACTTCTTGACTTGGGGGCAAGTATCAACTTGCTTCCATTCTCAGTTTATCAACAACTCGGGTTGGGCGATCTTAGTCCAACTCGAGTCACTATCCAACTGGCTGACCGTTCAGTGAAGGTTCCAAAAGAGGAGATTAATGATGTCCTTATCCGGGTAGGGGAGTTTATTTACCCTGTCGATTTCATAGTTCTAGGACACAACCTGTGTCCAACTCCAATCATAGGGCTCAAACTCTTGTTATCCTAGGGTGACCATTCTTTGCTACTGCCAATGCCATCATCAATTGTAGGAATGGGTCCATGAGGTTAACTTTTGGGGACATGACTAGAGAAGTCAATGTCTTCAACCTTGAAAACAACCTCGTAAGATAGGGATCAATCATTTGAGGTAAATTTTGTTGAAAATAATTATGATGAAGAAGGTGAAGATATAGAAGATGAGTCGATATTTCTTAGTGAATTATTCAATGAAGGCGATTATCTTGATGAGAGGTATATGTCGGAGATCTAATGTTAAAGTACCCTTTGAAAAGGGAAAATTTGATTTGAATATCTTCACTTTCGATGAGCCAACCAATAATGTATCGCATGAGAATATAGTTCAAGAACCTCCGATTGACATACTCTTGAAAACCTTTTCGAAGAAGAACTCATGTGTTTGGATGAACCAACTAAGGATCATTGGTTAATTTAACATTTCCCGGTGAAAGTGCTGATTTAAGCTTTGATGAGATCTATGGAACTGAGTTAGAATTCCTAGGCATTCATAATGAGAAGTTCCAACTGAGAAGGGTGGTAGTGGTAAATTTTTGAATAATGATTGTGGCAATATGAAGGAGAAACACCTAAAGAAGGTGAGACTGGGGAGGCAGGAAGCTAAAATGACAAAACACTTGGCCTCCCTACTGTGCCCTATAAAGAGGACCATTGGAATGATGGGAAGAGAGCTAGAGGGATAAGATTGAAAAAGCTCTAGGTATGGTGAAACTTGATGTTGTACATATTCTGTATAATATATGCACCTCTTTTACATTTCATTTCATGCATGTATACATTTCTTTCATAATTGGGGACAATGCATGAAGATAAGTGTGGGGGAGGGTTCTAACATGACTGATATAAAAAAAAAGAAAAAAAGAAAAAAAACTTTGAAAGGGGTAAACAATATTTTGATATATTTTTTTAAGAAATTAAGTCAATTTTAAGGAATAGGAGAATCATAATTAAGATTTCTTACACTTGGTCAAAACAAGATAACTTGTTTGATTTTTAGGGTTAGGAAGAAAATTTGTGAAAGTAATTTAGTCTTGATATTTATCTTGATGAAATATGCACACAAAATACACTTACACACTTAGGGTTTAAAAACAGAGACTCTTATGCCTTATAAAAAAATATGATTAAAAAAAAAACAAGTCTAATTATTGATTAGCTAGGTGCTTTGGCCTAAGCAAGCCTTAGTATTTATGCAAAAGATAATTAGATAAGTTTGAAAAAAAATGTATCCTCTGATTAAGCTGGATATTTATGCCCATGAAGCATAAGTATTCATGCCTAAAAGGGGTACATCATATAAATAAAAAACCTTGGTTTCGTGGCCTTATCTGCTCGAGTGTTTAAGTCCTTAGGGGTGTTTCTCACCTGGTGCCTAAACTGTCGGTTTGAGTGTCACCGACTGAAGCTCATTACATGGGCAGATTAGAAAGCCTAATGAAATTGAGGAATAAATTTCACAAAAAATGAATAAATATAAGGCATAGGAGTTAATATTGAAGAACCCTTAGTAAACTTCACAGTCACGATGGTGCATACGACTCAGGGTAAATTAATAGACTAATGAGAAGTACAATTTGACTCCTTACTTAATTGATGACATGTTTTTGAATAGAGACTAAGTTTAGGAATGAAAAATTTGATATTCCTATAACTTATAGATTACTTAAACTCTCACAAATATACTTCAAATATTTCTCCTTTAAAAAAAAAATGCTTTTCGAAAATACTAACTTTTTTCTCTTTTTTTTGGATTTTGTGGGTGTAATCCGCTGAAAACCCTCACGAGACAAAACTCGTCCTCTAGGGGTAACCTAGAGGTTTAACGGCTTGTTGCACATGCTCAGTGCAATTGAGTGACCTACGAAAGTGGTCTAATAATTGATTGAATTAGTCTGATTTTTGCTCGAGGGCGAGCAAAAGATAAGTGTGGGGGTGTGATTTGTTACATATGTTGCATATATTTTGTCATCTTACCATGCTTTTTAGCTAATAAATTCTCTTAATAAGTTTTCTTTTTCTTTGCTAAATGTAGGCCCAAGTGCTTAAAGAAAGAAAAGAGAAACAAGCCCAAAAGCCCACCAAATTCTGAATTAATTCAGAATAAATTCAAATGAGGAAATTAGGGCTAAATCTTGGCATATCAAGAGGTTGAGAAAAATCCTCCGTGAATCGAGCGATTGAAGCCACAAAATCAAAGGCTGTTTCGTCAACGTTGGGTAGAAACAAGAAAAGCAGCAGGAGATACGGGACAAACACCAACCAGTGATCCTCCCCCCTTTTGGTGTGGGCCGCGTTTCCGCGGCCGTTTGGAGGTAGTTGGGGGAGCGTTTGCTCCCCCAATCTTCCCGGGATCCTACCTGTTAAGGTTTTGGCTATAAATATGGGTTTCAGCAAAGAAAATGCAGCGAAGATTAGGATTAAGTTTTGCATTTTATTTTCTTAGGATTTAGGCTGTTTGTTAGCTAGAACAAGAGTTGTAATCTTGCTTTTTAATTTGTAGTCCAGTATCAAAACTTGTGAGAGAGAGGACTGAGAGCTTGTACTTGAAGATTGAAGTGACAGCAATACAAAAGTCAAGCCAATTTCTCTTCCACTTGTAGTACGGTATGGTTTGCATTATGTCTATGTTTTCTTTGTTGTTTTCTATGGATAACTAAACGGTTTTCTGGGCTAGCTATCATCACTCTCTCTTATTCTTCTTCTTCTCTTCTGTTTTTAAAAGAAAAAGACCCGATGACTCATATGCATGCCTCACTTAAAAGCCTTTCATTTTGAAAGTGTTCTTGAAGGCACATGAGGATGGGTATGGATAGTTGAATTCACAATTCTTTCATGAACATCTCTTGAATTGTCTTTAATTCATTCTTGCTTCTTCGCGCTTGATGTTTTAATATTCGATTCTACGATTTCTTGAAGAAAAAGACTCAACTCTTCTAACATCTTATGTGCTTTACTTAAAGCTTTCTAAAAAGTTAACTCTAAGTTTTGCAAATGATCATTTGAGGGACTTAACATTTTAAGAGAAGAATGAACAATTGAGTAGTGAGATAGTGAGCCCAAACTTTCTTTATTATTACAAACAACAAAACAATTTTCAAGTTTTCTCAATCACCTTCTCCAAAACCTTTTCTAAAAGTTGCAATTTTTCTTTCATTCATCTCTTTCTTTCCACTCTCTTTTCATAACAAACAAACACAATTCCTTGTTTTAAAACGATTCACCGAAAAGCTTCCATCGCATCCCTCCTCGTGGACACGACCCGTTAGCCATAAGCTACACGGTAAACTTTTAAACTTTTTGATTGTTCTTTATTTTAGCAATCAGCCGACGACATGAGCAAGAATAGCCTCAGCGAGTAAGGAGATAAGCCAGCATAAGAGCATCTGATCAAGCTTGATCCAGCGAGTGTATTCTGGATTGATAGTGGGTTGAGCATCCTTCTTGGTAGAAGGAAGGAACCGGACTGGACACGGAGAGGTTCCGTCAACGAGGCCTTTGAGATCCGTGGAGCTTGAGAAGAGGAAGGAACTGGGAACGCCACAGTAGATAGTTTCCCTTGTCTAGTTTGATATTTAGAAAGGGAGTGATAATGGAATAGGAGTAACCATGGATGCAAGTGTTGGATGGAGGTGAGGGAAGATGAAGAGGGAAATACTCGACATGGTCAAGAGTTGCTCTGGTACCAAGATAAAGAAGAAGAAGAAGAACACTTATTTGTGCAAAGACAAAATACCATTAGCTATAGTTCTTGGTGTATATATATATATACACATATTGGTCACATGTTTACATTGATTTAGGAGAAATAATAAGAAAATATTGACTGAGAGAAAGAATGAGAAATACATGGTCATGAGTCCCATGTCTTCCTATAATCATGGAGAGATTTTAGGATCCGGTTGATTTATGAGGGGTTTCTTTCATATGGGTCACATGCTTCACATGAGTCACGTGTTGTCATTGATATCTCTAACACCACAACAACAACGGCCAATGCCTTCATCTTTGACATCAAAACCTTCATCGTCGATCCCTCCACAACTCCTCAACGATCGCTGCCTCGCCTCACCACAAGATCGCGATCAGGTCTTGAAGTCGAGGTGTCGCATGAATTCACGCCGCGCTTGCACGATTCGCCGACATCACAATGACCTCTGACATCTCCGGTAATCAATTACTATGTAGTAACACAAATGTAATATGATAGTAAGAATGATAATATAAAGTATGAGCACAAGTAGAACAATGAAAATAGTAGCAAGAATAAGCGACAAGGCAATCCCAAACTCAAGTCGTTTGTTTCAAACTTCAAGCAACTTGCTCTACGTCTCCGCCTTCACCGCGTGAAAGATTTCACTATCCATTAAGGATTACCACAAAGGTACTACAGCTACAAGGTCTGTACAAGACTCGAAGTACATAACTCTAATCTTCAATCCTCTACACTAGAGGTAGCACTTAGCCAATAAAGTTTACAAGCTTTTGGCAACCACAAAGATCACAAACTTTTTCTTTACAACTTCTTAGAGTTTTGAGTGGAGAAATGAAACTCAAGAAGTTTGTGAGAGAAATTTCAGTTGAAAAGTTAAACTTGAGAGCTTAAAACTTGCAGAGAATGATTTGAAATTGAGAGCATTTGAAATTTGAAAATTGAAAACAAAAACTTGGTTTTTCTTTAAAAAATTTGATTTCAAAAACTTATATGTAAAACTTGTATTTTCTTCTCCTACAATGACCCAAAATTTATAGGCAGTAGGTAAAAAATATTAGAGAGTTAATTCAGTCTATAAAACACTAATAAAATCCTAATAAAGTGAAATATACCCGTTTGGGATAAGAAAAAATAATTTGAATAGAGAAAATCTCCCTTCATTTAAAATTGGACTAAACGGTCTACAGGGGCTAGCGACAGTTCAATAGGGATGTTGATAGTCTCCCATGTGTAATGGCTAAATTTTTAGCTGTTGCAGACCTTGCGTGTCGACAGTCCAATTGGATTGTCGACAACAAACTGATGTTGACACTCCAAAAAGACAAGTCCCCGGGCATCACTTCAACCGGTCTGAACGATGTCTACACTCGGTGACATTTATAAAAGTCAGAGTCATGGATGAGCTAATGACCAAGTTTATGCCCACTTCAGAGGACAAATAGGCCTATGAAGCTAGGTCTGATCAAACACCTAATCTCGCGTGATCCAAAAGAGAGCTAGCTTCTCTTTTAGCACTGTTAAAAGGCCGAAGCCATTAGCTTCGCACGAAGCTTCAATCAGCCCTGCTGAACGCTAACCTTAGCTTCGCTAGAAGCTTTCTCACCAACTTCGCTGGAACTGTGGTTCAACTCTGCTTTGAGCTAATTTCTTAGTTTCGCCTGAAACTTCACCTAGCTCATCAAATGAGCTAACATCACTTGAAGTCTTGAATATAGCTTCGCCTGAAGCTTTTTAAGATGAGCTTCACATGAAACTCTTACTTAGCTCCGCCGGGAGCTTTACCAGGTCATCAATTGACTATTTCAAAATACCCACGAGGAATTAATGGGTGAACCCTGTTACTTTAGTGGGTTTAATGCCACTTTAAGCATGCGGTTACACCCACCCACTTCATCCCACATTAAGTGGCACTTCGTCCCATATTAAGTGGAGATAATTAAGCCGCGAATGGCTAGCAGTAGTTCGCGCGAACCTCCTAGCTCGCCCAAAGCTCGCATTTAGCCTCGCGGCAAGGCTATTTCGAGCCTCGCGCGAAGCTAACAACTGATTCAGTCTTGCTGAATTCAAGGGGGCAGTTACACTCCTATTTTTGCTTTAAATAGCCCTTGCAAGAGAGAAGAAGGGCTGAAAAAATTTGGAGAGAACTAAGAGACCGATAGCAAAAGTGTCCTCTAGCTTTTAAGCTTCCGAAACCCCAGAGACTTAATTTTTTTTCATCCAGGGTCCCAACGCGCCTTCTATCTTTGAAGATTTTCAGAACCAAGCGAGAAGAAAATTCTCTTGAGAATGCTTGAACACCCAAACGATTGCATCAACGTGATAAAGTGATCGTGCGCTGATCAGATTCCTACCGGCATACTTCTCTAGAATCTCAGAGAAGATCTACTTGTAATTTTGTTTCTTTCTATAGAGAATTACTTGTAATTTTGCTCCTCAATTCTCTAATATAAGTTTTCCTCTTTTAAAAATCAATGAAAAATAACTGATGCAAAATGTATTAGTTGTCTAGGTGGGCTATCGACAGTCAGCTCTGAAACACTGAAGACCTTAGTCTCTATAAATCCCTACCGATAACTCCTTCTCAGGGATTGTCGGTAGCTCTATTGAGTTGTCGAAAGTCAGAGACAAAAGTATAGTATTTTTTTTTGAAATGTTTTTGAAATAATTTTTGTGTAGATAACTTGTGCAAGTGTGTGTGATTCTTAAGCATCAATTCAACACCAAAACTTAAACAATGTAAGATCTTACATAGGGTTACACTCTCTTCAAGTCATCACAAATAAGGCTTCTTCAAAATCCGCGCTTTTGATCATCCGAGCTTGAATCCCTTTCTTGAATCAACTTGATCACTTCATAACCTTCATTTAGAGAAAGAATGAACCACAATTCTTTCTTTTGAACCCTGTAAGCTTATGTACACTAGAACTTGATTTGTTCCAAATAACTCCATGTGGTTTGTAATCATCAAAATAAAAACCGGAGAGTATACCCTTGGGCCAACATAACTACATAGTAAATTAGGAATAATAACCACGCTAATAACATGTGACAAGCTAACGTGACATGAGTAGTATTTATATCATTAAACAAGATAACATGAAACAGGAATGTGGGATTCTGGAGGTGGCCCCTTGAATTCTAGAGGTGGCTTCCACAGATTCAAGAGGTGGCCCCACCATGAGTATACGTGGTGTAGTAGTTTTCTCCGTGTAGCACTTAACTTCACATGATACCAAGAAAATCCTATCAACCCCTCTTCTCAAATTACACAAGAATTAGGACGCGATGAGAGCCAGCAACACATACGCAAGGAAAATACCACACGTATACACGCTGAGCCTCAGTATACAGAAAATAAACACAATATACACAAAATAAATTCAGCTTAAATAAGTACAAGAATACCTATAAAAGGTCAGTTATCATGATAAATATGAAAACATGAATAAATAAGGAAGCAGAGATATAATAATACAGATATGTACTAATAATAAAGAAGTAAGTACCTTACTAATGTCTTATGAAGTATCAGGTATTACACATTCTCTAAGCTCCAAGTTGAGTAAACAACCACATGGTTATCAGAAAGTGACCTAGTAAGTGGTAAAATAAGAGAAGCAAAAATGGTACATTATAATAGTATTATAATCATGATAATATATAATACATGATTAAATAACAATAATACTTTATAATTATACTAACAATCAGTATATATATTACAATTATTATATCTGCATCATAACATTTTAATACCTCACATGTTACAACGGTGTTAGCTTTACAATACTATACAATACATGATTAAAAGAATAGTGATGTCAATCAGGGAGAGTTATATATATATATATATATATATATATATATATATATATATATATATATATATATATATATATATATATATATATATATATTATATATCACAAATAACATTATATTATTATATTATCATTAAAGCATTTATAGTTTTTAACATATTATTATGTAAACATATTATTATGTATATAAGTAATAAGTTACAAATTTTGATTATATACTAATGAAACCAATTTGCATGATTAATATGTATCAAGTGTTAATTAGTTCATGTTTATTGTTTAAAATAATAGTAGCAGTAGTATGACAGTACCAGTGATTAATATGAACACTTTCACAGGAAGCAAATAGAAATAAACATATTATAATGTTCGTGAGTGTACAGAAACAGTGCGTCTATGGAGAATACATAAAGTGCAGAGTGTACATGCATAGTAATTTGTTGGTAAACAGAACATCAGGAAGCTTAACACAATATAAACAAGTAAGATATCATGCAAGTGATGAGGAAAAATTAAAATTATACAATAATAACAGTCAGTATCATTTTATAATATAATCAATCACTTCAAGTATCCCATACCACTGGCAGTTCATACTGAGCCTGTATTCCAGCAGAACCCATCTGATCATGACATATGAGTACCATTATCTGAACGAGAGAGTGACCAAATAACAGCTTTACTGACGTCACTATTGTTCATGCCATTTTAGTATGTTAATTGGAAACTTAAAAGTTAAGGAGCTCAATCGGGTGGGTGTATCCTGCATATCCGAGATCACTGTCATAAACAAGCCCTTGGCTGCTGAGACCAGGCTACCCAGTAGGGTAAGAGAAATAATAAGAAGCTTAAGGAGCTATATATAAGTGATAGCCAACACTACCACGTCCCCATGGTGGGACAAATATAGATCCAAGAATATTCACCTGAAAAGGGCTAGTCAATCGTCTAGTTTTTCCAAACTCATGATATATTTATTATATTTAAACTACACAGTAAATCAGGGATAATAACCATATTAATAACGTATGACAGGATAACGTGACATGAATAGTGTTTATAACATTAAACATGATAACATGAAATAAAAGATGTGGGATTCTAGAGGTGTCTTCCATGAATTTTAGAAGTGGCTCCTACAGATTCAAGAGGTAGTCCCCATCACGAGTGTACATGGTGTGACACTTTTCTCCGTGTAGCACTTAGCTCCACGTGGTACTTAGTTTCACATATCGTATATTAGTAGCTAACATGATTAGACAATAAGAGTGTCATGTCAATAACATAAAAATAACAGTGATATATGAACGATCAGATCACATATTCAGATGAATCCATGTAACAAGAGTACAAGAACATTCATGTAACAGTAATTCATATAATAGTGAGACAAGAACATGACATAAAAGTGTCCACAATCATAACATATGAAAATATGTATACATTATAATAGAAATTCATAAAATCAAAAACATGTGTTCAGTATAACAATATTTATTCGCATGAATTAGATAACGTAAACAAGATCAGGGTAATATTGTTAATATAAATATGTGTCAATATACCAATATATGTCCCAACTATTCAGTAACACTAACATGATCGATATTACAATGTGATTATGTACATTTAACTATTTTCAAACTCTTCACAACTATATTAATAATTATCAGTTTATTATTTTGAAATTTCTTTATCAATAGCCTAATAATCACTCAGCATATAGATAATTCATCTACATTTTATATTAAATCAAGAATCAGAATAAAATATTATTTATTGAATACATTTAAAAAACACTCACACATATTTTAATTACAGTGATTATCATTTACATGATTTAATGGACGATAATTATAGTTTATTAAATAAATCATTAAATTAATTTTATTCAACATGTTGAAATTTAATTTGTAAAAGAAAAATACTCACTAATTATCACAAGAATGTAGTTCTCTGTTCTATGATCGCATGGCTCAAGAATCGTCCAGATCATACTCCGAATGGTCAAGTTATCGCTCGAACACTAAAATTAATAAAAATGGGTTAGATTTGTAATTAATAAAGTCTAAAATGTAATTATTTCGAAGATGGAAACTGAATCACAAGATGAGTCCTAATCAAATAATTGAAATTCACATTCTTCTCCCATCAATGGAATGTGACTATCCAAATTTGGTGATTCAATTTCTAGATCTATGAGTATGAGAATAAATGTTTGGCTCCGAAAACTGGTTCAAATTGGGTAATGAAACCGGAATCAACATAGATTCAAAGATGGAAACTGAATCACAAGGTTAGATCGGGGTCACATTCACATTCAAGTTCAATCTCATTGAATGAAAAACTTGCCAATTTGTCCAAGGTTTGAAATTGGTCAAGTTCAAATTTGTGTGATGAAATTGAGTCTTGATCAAAGTCTCCAAGGTACCAAGATTCTTCGTTCCTATCAATATGGTTAGGGCAATCGAGAATGGTCGAACATGTGTTAGGTAGAGTTTCCTTATTCCTTTCTTTCATTATATTGATCAAAGGACTCATTTGTGCTTTAACCTATTGACAGATTGGTTAAAATTATTTTTGGACTGAATCAGCTTTTTCATACTCCTATTTAAGTCCATAGGTTCTTTTCTTATTGTGGGACATGGAACATGGAGTAAGGATCTTGAATTTGGAAATCTTGTGGGAATTATGAGTCCTTTATTTTCAGTTTTTGTTCTTGGGACTCAATCATGGCTTTTATACTCTTCATCACCTCAGATTTTTCTTCTATGGGGTTGATCATGACTAGGAAAATTAGAAGCTGGATGTTGGAATGGTGGTTGACAATATGACTCGGGGGAATTGTATCCCATTGACTCTGTGAAGAGTAGTGATGATTGATCCAATCTTGTTCATAATTTGGGACTGGGCATATATTGATTCGGATAAGATCAATCCGGCATACTTGGTTGGTTAAAGTTATGATATGCCGGGTTGGTAATATCCGAGTCAAAAGGGCGGGGTGAAGTATGGATTATTATATGCATAGGAATGATTGTGATTAAAATCCATATCACTAAGATGTCAAAAAAAATAAAATAAAAACAAAAATAAGAAAACAAGAAAGAAAGAAAAATCTAGCCTAAGTTCGGGTAGACCTTATACCTAGACGACTCCTAACTGGTTAGACTTTTTACGGGGGGTATATTGCAGAATCTAACCACAAGTTAATCGACCAGGTAGGGGCAAGATCAGAGGGAGGTATCTGCGCCTAAGCAACGGGCCTAATTATACCAAACCACTGTTCTTTGAGGTTTTGCCTCATCAATCCCCAACCTTTGACACCAATTTGGCAAGAGTCAAATTCTAATCAACTTCTCCCTTAGGTCAGTCTCCTATTTGAGTCCGAGATGTCCCTAGGGGCAACGCATACTCAGTTTTAGTTAGGCTTGGGTTAGTGAGTGAGGAGATTGTTTGTGGGCTAAGGATAGGTAATGACTTCCCCATCTTATCTTGTTTATAGGACAAGCCCTTAAATCAATTTAGTGCAACGCGTACATGTACATGAAAAGCAACACTTAAGTAATATAAACAATTCAAAAGTATTCCTATACTACATGGTATGTACACATACCTTGCTCCAGCACTCTTCAACAGTAATATAAAATGTAAACGAAATTAGACAAATGCCTAAATACAAAATCTAAACCATTTTTAGTATTTAACAAACATCAATTTATTGTTGAGGTTAGAAAGTGTGTATAGTGAGTTAAATAAGAAAATAAATAGCTGCAGAAACTTTAATTTGCAATTCAACCAACCTGCAAAAAATATAACTTAGTAGTTCACTCAGATTGCGCCAGAATGCAGCAAATCTGAGGGCTTCTGGGCTCTACTTTCTTGAGTAGAGTCCAGGGCCACTTATATGTCCAATGCAGCAAAAATTTCTTAATATCTATCACTGCACACCAAGAACAAAGAAGAAGGTTAACCAAATATGTAAATTTAAAAAGAAAGTTACTTACCGTCCCTCCCGACAACGGCGCCAAAAATTTGATCGAGTCTAGACCTGCAAAAAAAACATATTTCAGGAACACAGAACAGAAGTGCAAGTACTCAATACTACCGCTATAGCAAGTGGCTATGCGGGTCGTGATCACAAGGAGGGACTAGCGATGAGAGTTTTTTGTAAGTTTTCTTTAGTTCACTAAAAATGGTTAAAGTTCTTCTCTTGTTCTTTAAAAGAAAAGAAAAATAAACCCACATTAATTTGTAAAGATGATTGATAAAAGGAGATGATGATTTTGAAAAATAGAAAACTAAGTTAAAGAAAGAAATAAAAAGAGTGAATAAAAGAGTTGGGAGATGGTGGTGATCTAAACTAAAGGATTAAAAGAAAGGAAGAAAAAACTAAAAGAACTTATCAACCTCTTCTGGTTGATGACTTACCTGAAATCCTTGCATGTTTATCTTGATCTAGAGGCGATCAATGTATAACTCATAAGATTAACTCAGTCCCAATTTACATTACATCATCAAGGCTTCTTCGAGCAAGTATGAAATGATACAAACATAGGGAGAATTCATCGTCATAGGCTATCGATGGCACTCGCAAAGGCAAGACAATACCGATGCTATACGATTCACTTGGATTATCATCAAAATCAAAAGAGATAAAGTAGAAAGAAGAAGAACATAAATAAGTTACCTTTGTTTGCTTATAGAAACGATGAAAGAAAGGAGGAGGTTATATTGGTGTCACTCTCAACACAAATATCTCTCTTACTTACATGATCTCAGTCTAATCTATGCTTACAAAGAAATAAAAATTACATAAAAAAATGAAAACCTACACTAAACTAAAATGAAAACTAGCCTAAGAATCCTTTTCTGCCTAATCGTTCCCTGTGACCTCAGAAATTTCAGTATTTATAGGTAAAAACCAAAAGGGAGATAGCGTCTGAAGATAGGGAAGCAAACGCTCCCCGTATCTCAACAAGTTTGCGGCAGAAACACGACATTTGCGACGTTTCCGCGGCAGTTTTGTGGTCAGATGGCCAGATCTGGGCGGTGCAGCTTTCTGATTTCACGATCCATCCATTTGTTCAACTAGTTTCTCGATTTGCTCTACGGATTTGATGATACCTCTGTTGATCCTCAAGCTAATCTAATAAATTCAAATAAATCCAAATTTAACTAGTTTCTATTTGGTATTATCTGCTCCGATTTGCTCAGATCTCCTTAAATCTTCTGCATATTTGTCCTGATCCTTAATTTGATTTAATTCTAAATTAAATCAGAATTTAAATGGGCTTTTGGGCTCGTTTCTCTTTCCTCTCTTTTAGCAAAGGCCTGCATATAATTTAGACAATAAATAAGATTGAAAACAGAGTTTATTAAATAATAAATATTAGAATGTGACAATAAATATGCAGTATCAGGGACCGATCAAACAAGAATATTTAAGTCATAAGGAGAATCATGATCAAAAGAAAAAAAGAACTCTAAGCATGAATCTAATCATCAAATTTTTAATCTCTAGATTCTAGACTAATTAATTAAGGTTGGCACGCACCAACAGAACAAGAGTTTAACCTATGCATCTTACAAATGATATACTAAGTTTTTCACAGAAGAAATATAATTAAACTAGGTATTTATCGTACTGATTTGGAAGATAAATTCGTTCCTTTTTATGAATTTTTATTGTGGAGAAAACTACGCAAATATATGTGAGCATTGTTCATGTATGGAAAAATATCTTATGGAGCAATATGTATCTTCTGTTTATGCAAGGAAAAATCCTTGGAATTCTCTATCAATAATTATTGCATCATACATATGCTATATATAAAATTAATCCCAATAATAATACTAGGGGAGCATTCATGTATAATAGATTGTATATCACTAGAGAGTGCACTAAACCTAAACCCTAGTCCTAACCCCATCCTTCTTTGGGATGCGAATCAGCCCGGCCCGGCCCGGCCCGGCCGAGCTCTTATTTTCCAAATTGTAAGCATTTTCATTCAAGCACTAGTAAATTCTACTTTCTTACTTTCAAACAACGAAGGACATGCCTGGTAACAAATCTTGCTCCTCTTGTTTTTCAACCCAACTCTTTCACCATTGAGCTTATTGATCATTAATTTAGCTTAAAAGGTTTTAGTTTGAAGCTAGGCTTGTCACATTAGAAAATAGTATTTCTTTCTGCTAGGTTCATGGAAGCAGCATTGCAGAATCAAAGATATTATAAACTAATTAGTTAACTCTCAACTGACCATATAGTGAGGAGCACAACTTCCCTCCTCAAACCAAGTCGAGGGCAAAAAAATATATAAACTTGAAAGCTGAAACCAACCTGGGCAACAATAATGCATACAGACATGCCGAGATGAACATATAACCAAAGTCAAGCTGAGTTAAGTTTCCGAGACATATAAATAAACCTAACATCCTGCAGAGACATCTTCACAACATCCACAGCTTTGAGACACAGAGGTCTTCAGTCAGCGATGGCGATCCTGAAAACCCTCGTCTTGGCTCTTGTCGCTGTGGTTGCGTTGAGCAATGGCTGTTGTATTCACGCGAATTTCGCTAAGAGCACCTATGTTAACTGGGGATCCAAGAATGCAGTTATCTCGGAGGGTGGCAAGAACCTCGCGCTCATGCTCAATAGATCCTCAGGTTTGACAAATTTAGTCCATGTCTGTGTTCAAAACTTGTCATCAACATATTGAAATTTCAACACATAGATAATGTAAATTCCAAGGGCACACGTAGATGACCTTTAGGTCAAAAAGCCAGGGGGAAGATCACCAGCAATGATATTTAGTGATGCCTAATAGCTAATTAATACTAGCAACATTAAGCTCAAGTGCTCCTCAATATTGATTCTGTTCATAATCTTATGAGATTCGAACACTAGTCGAAAGCCTACATTTATGTTTGTTAGCTAGAGAGAAAAGGGCAGCATTTTTTAGGCGCCTCATGTTCTATTTTTGCAATTAACTTTTCTGTTCATCTTTAATTGCACTAGTAAATATTTTATCTTAATACAAAAACTTGATGCGCAAAAGAAATACTGGTTAATTACTTGCGAGAATTTGAAAATAGTATCGCAAATATGTAAAATACTAGATAGATGAACGATGCCATATATCGAAAAGAGTCCTCGTGACAATTCAAACATCATTTGCTTTCTTTTTTTTTTTTTTATCTTTTTTTTTCCTTTTTCAATTCTTGTTTTTTGTTCACTTATCAGGTTCTGGGATACAATCCAAGAAGCCCTTCCTCTTTGGGAGCATAGAGATGCAGATAAAACTGGTTGCAGGGAACTCTGCTGGAACTGTCACAGCCTACTATGTAAGTCCACTCCATAAACTGAACTACAAATCTTGTGATCAGATTCAGAGCTGTCTCCCTCAAATAGTGTGCGGTCTTGATCGTGATGTGTTGCAGATGTCGTCGACGGGGAGCAAGCACGATGAGATCGACTTTGAGTTCTTGGGCAATGTTTCAGGGCAACCTTACATCATCCACACCAATGTGTTCGCGCAGGGCGTAGGCGGCAGGGAGCAGCAGTTCTACCCGTGGTTCGATCCCACTGTGGATTTCCACAACTACACCATACACTGGAACCCCAGTCAGATTGTGTAAGTAGTCGGTTGATTGTAGCTAAAGGTCGCCACTTAGTGTGATTGACTTTCTTTCAGAAAATTACCACGAACATTCATTACTTTCATAACACGTTTTCAACTTATACACTTCTTTACACAAGACTAATGCCAATGGACCCTCCTGAATGATATTAATTTTTTTCTATTGCTGTAACCCACATGTAGTTTTCTTGTCTAGAGAAGTGTGGATGTTAAAAGACACGTAGTAAAGATATTTCTCACCATAACATAAACGATAGAATATAATGGCTCTCCTGTGTTCCAGGTGGTTTGTCGACGGGCTGCCAATCCGAGTCTTCAGAAACTATGAAAGCATTGGCCTCCCATACCCCAACAAGCAAGGAATGAGGGTCTATTCCAGCATATGGAATGCCGACAACTGGGCAACTCGGGGTGGTCTTGAGAAGATCGACTGGATCAGCGCGCCATTCATAGCTCGATACAGGCAGCTCAGGCTGAGAGCCTGCAAATGGCACGGGGCAGCTAGCACCGCCCCGTGCGCCTCGCCTACTCGTGCAAATTGGTGGACTGCCCCTGCATACAGTAGACTGAACTCAGCTCAGATTGGGCAGATGACATGGGTCAGGAACAACTACATGATCTATGATTACTGCAAGGATACGAAGAGGTTTAAGGGACAATTCCCACCTGAGTGTTCACAACAGTCATTTTGATGAACAAGTATGATGATGCTGTTGTGAGACTCTTTGAGATGATCATCGAGGATCAGTGTGGTCTTAATTTTTTTCTTTTTCTTTTTGCTGTTGATTTATGTTTTTAAATTAATAAGATGGATGTTTTTTAAATTAATAAGAGGGATAACTCTCCCATCTTCTTTGCAAGTAGGAGAGACAATTCTTCTAAATTATATATGTTGACTGCGCTACAAATTTGTGAGCTTCCACAAACAGTTATTTATTTTTGGAACATCCATGTTCGATATTAATTTAATTTCTCATAGAAGATCATTTTGTAACACAAAATTTGTATTACTGTTATTTTTCTTCTTGGACAAAACTTGCATAACATTTTGAATATGGGTTTTCTTTTATATATATAGCATGGATTAGGATAAAGGCATGTACTTGAGAAAGTACCAAATATGTCTTATCTTTATTGTTTCTCTTTCCAATGATTTCTCACAGATTCATTTAAATTCTAGTTTTGTAGTCTGGAGACACAGCTCCTTATTGAAAATATAAACTTAATTTAATGTGTCAAAGAAGAGGTGACTATTCAATTATCTAGTTTTTGTTTAATGTTCAAGGTACGACTCGTCTATCTTGGTGTCTGTTAAATGTTCAAGATGTCTTTTCGTGTTTTTTGAGATGTGTTTAATGTTGTTTGTGATAGGATGTGTACTAGAAAAGCTAGTCAATTATCATTTTCTTTTCATGACCAAAAAGAAAGGAATTAAGATCAAATCAAAAAATTTCTTCCCCCTTTTGAAATACTAACAAAATCAATGCATAAGCGTATAAAAGATTTCAATTATACTAATTTATTTAAAACAAAATCAAGCTTACATGAAACCAATTGTACTATAAAAACATGTATGGACATTGTTAAACATGCACAATCAATCATATATATGTATGTATACCAATTGAAATATCACTCATAATTTAGAACATATATATAGATAAATAAGAATGAGTACACAAGAATCAAAAAAACATGAAGATCAAGTGTGTAACTCATTATTATCAACCTAACATGCAAAGTCATAAGAATAATCAAATAATTCATACCATGTATGATCACCCAACCAACCACTAACAGAGGGTATATATTTTAAATAAAAAAGGCTATTTGAAAATAATTTGAAAATACTATCATGTGAAAAATAATTTGAAGTTGATTCATAAACAGTATCAATTAAAAACAAATTATTTTCTAAGAATTATATGTATAAATGTAAGAATCAACTAGGAGATACATATATAACTAAAGTAGAATTGAGTACATGAAATACATGAATCATGTTAGGCATAAGAGCAAAAGTGTATTTCAAAAGCTATAAGTATATCACAAGTTCTAATAAAAATTGTATTTAAACATATGCTTATAAACAAGAAACTAAAGCATATTTAATTTAAAGTGGAGAATAGAAATAATTACCACACCGAAAGGACTAATCTCCATTTCTCTAAACCAAGGTGCTCACCTAAACTCCTTGACAGTGATGCACCAAATTTGATATTTTATCAAGCTTCTTATGTATTCACCATCAAGACACCAAAACTCTTTCACATTTTAAGAGAGCCCACACCTACATCAAATACAATTGGTGTGAATTTTGATACCCAAATATTTTTGAATCATTTGGGTTAGTACTCTTTCGAACCCAAACATTCTTATAAGAACTATTTACTATATCAAAACATAACTTAGCACGATGGCTTTTGCGGCCACAATATGAACAAGAATACACATAAGTATACCTATGAGTATGATGTGTGCATGCCGTGGAGTATGTCCATGAATATGTGAATTTAGTTTCTTTTAAAATAAGTATTTCAATCTTTTATGGTCAAAGGTATATTGGCTCAAGGTTGATCCCAAACAATCAATTCTATCTTTTAAAACATGAACCTCATTTTTAATCCTTTTTAGCAGTGAAAACTAGAAATTTAGCTTTAAAAAAATCTTTATAAACATCAAAATCCTTTTTAATATTTTCAAGAGAAGAGATAAATTTTCCTTTTCTTTTGAAATCGTTCTCAATTTATTTTGTAGAACCTCATTGTCTTTCTTTAATTTTAAATATTTTTTTTAAGAATATTATAGGTATCCAAAAGTTATTAAAAAAATTCTCCTAATTCATCCGTGCTAACATCATCAAAATCAAAATGAGATTCTGATTTTACCTCAAGCGAGTCATCCCCTTGGACCATGAAGTACATGTCTGCGAAATTAATCTCACTTTCGCATCCACTATCCGAATCCCAAGTAGTGGCTTTCATTGTTTTTTCCTTGTCTTTCTTTCCTTACCACCTTTCTTTTTGGACTCTTCTCCATTTACTCTTGTGGTACATTCTTCTCATGTTCTTCACTATGAGAGTGAGTTCTTTATCATCTTCTTGTTCATCATCCAAGGTGGTTGGAGTGGAAAAACTTTCTTCTTGAGCTCTCCTGGGGATGCTTTGAATGCAACATTAATTTTCTTTGAGGCTCACAGTCTTCTCTTGCCTTTATCTCAATTTCATGACTTTTTATATTCGACATGAATGCAGTGAAATCCATCTCCTCATTGTCATTCAACTCTTTTAAGGTGTTAATTTTGACTTTCCAAACTTTAAAAAGAACTCTAATGATTTTTCGCATCTTTTGATCATTGCTGATAGGCTTGCCTAAAAAATGAGTCCATTAGTAATAGTAGTAAATTGATAAGCATATCATCAATAGATTCACCATCAAGCATATAAAAACTATCATATTGAGAGCTACGCAAATCAATCTTTACTTTCTTTACTTGTGTAGTGTCTTCATAATGAGATTGTAATAATGCATAGTGGGATTTGGCGTTGGCATCAAATTTCTTAATGGTATTTTCGGACCATGTGTCCTCATTACCTTCAGAACAAACAAAAGATTTTGTAATGGCCTTGGCTACAAAACTATCTAATGATTGCAAGAAAACAACCATCTTAATCTTTCATATGGAAAAATTAAGTCCATCAAATTTGGATGGACAATTTAAAGTTCTATTGGCCATGTGTGTGTAGCAAAAATAGTGATTAGCAAAATAATGATGATTTCTCTACGGTAATTAAACTGAATATTAATAGCATCTGCTCTGATACCAATTGAAATCACCTAGAGGAGGGTAAATAGGTGATGTACTAATCAAATATGGAATTAAAAACTTTAACCACTAAAAATTAACATACAAATACTGACCAAGAAGTAAAGCCGAATTTTCAGTAAAGGGCTTTAGAACTTCTCTTCAAGATTCCTCTTGAATAAGAGTTGAGGTGCTTAGTTGCCTTCTTGATTCAAACAAGTGTAAGCATACAAAATTATATCAAGTATGTAATGATAAACAATAATAGCAAGCAAAATATAAACAAGAGTGAGTAGAGTTTATTGAGAGAGAGACGAGCAATCGCAAACATGGGAGATTTATTTTAAGGTTCGAGCCATTTGCTCTACGTCCCCGCTTTTATCGTAATGAAGGATTTCCATTATACACGATCACGCAAGATCACCCATGTTACAAGTTCTCTTATGAACTCTTGGACCTGCAAGTCCCTCACCCGTTCCTGCAAGAACCAAGTACACGAGCTCTCAAGCTTTCTTCGAGGCATAACCTTCAATCACTTGAAATACAAAGATTGTAACACTTTGTGATCAACTCCTTGACCACAAACAAAGTTCTCCCTCAAATAAAGATTCTATAGAGTAGATAGAAGAGATTTGCTCAAGCTTGTGTGAGAAAAATATGAAGGATTGAAAGTAGAAAGCTCAAGATAAACTTTTAGAAAAACTTTCTTAAAGATGTGGAAATGAGTATAAAAAACAAACTTTTAAAACTTGTTTTCTTAATTTTTCAAATCTTTTTCCTTTCATAACTTTTCAAAAGCTCTCTACAAATGGATTCTATTTATAAGAAGAGAGAAAATATCATTATAGAGCTAAACCATTCATTAAACAGCTAATAAAACACCAATAAAGTGAAATATACCCATTTGAAAATGAGACAAAATCATTTGAATTCAAAAAAGCCCGTTAGAATTTGAAATTAATACTAAACGACATAACACAATTGTCGATAATTCAAGGGAGCTGTCAACAGTGATGTGTGAAACAACTATATTTATAGTCATTGCGGAGCTTGCCTGTCGATAGCCTAATAGGACTGTCGACAGTTTTTTGATACGCCAGTGTATCAGCTTTCGACAGCTAACGAGAACTGTCGACAACTAGCTCTAAATTCTGGGAACCCCACTTTCTGTAAAACCTTGTCGATAGCTCTATCGTCAGGTTAGTTGACAGTCTGTCATTAGGGATGTCGATAGCTCTATTAAGCTGCTATAGGAAGAGTTAAAAACTTAATTTTTTTTGAAATATTAGAATAAGTTTTTGCATAAACATAGAAACTTGATTTTTTTTTTAAGCACAAAACTAGTTAAACAAAATTCAAATTATTTTATTTAAACCACAAACTCAAAATTGAAACTTTTGTTCTTGAAAACCAATGTCAAACTTTTGTGTATGTGTATAAACTTGAGCAATCAAGTCTAATCTAAACTTTATAAAAATCTAAACATTCTTACCAACTATAGTTTTTTTCTTGAAATGATCTTCTTCTTTATCTTGACTCGATCAAACATAATTTTTTCGAGCTAGACTCCTTCTTGAGTACTTAATATGATATTTATACTTGAGCTCTTGAATTAACAGTAGTTAGCGTCAAAACTTGATTTTAAGTCTCTTTTTGAAGTTAAACACTAACACATGATCTTAATGAAATTTACAAATAAAATAACACAAGATCATTAGTAAAATAACTACATGAGTTTAACCATCATCAAAACTAGAGTGATGGACCTTTGGGCCAACACTTCAGTCTTTCAGGAGAGTCTCCATGTAGGCCTTAGCCGTCGGGGTAAGGACTCGATACCACAAGGACCTTTTATAAGAGTCTCCATGTAGGCCTTATTCGTCAAGATGAGGACCTGATATAGGCTGTCGGAGAGACCGTTAGGAGGACTTTTATCTTTCAAGAGAGTCTCCATGTAGGCCTTATACGTTAAGGCGAGGAACCGGTATTGGCTATCATAAGGAGACTTCAAGAGGACGTTCATCTTTTAGAAGTCTCCGTGTAGGCCTTAGCCGTCAGGGTGAGGACCTGATATGGGTTATCAGAGAGACTATCAGGTGGACTTTCATCTTTCAGGAGAGTTTCCATATAGGCCTTAACCATCAGGACAAGGACCAGATATAGACTGTCAGAAGGGGTCATTAGGAGCACTTTTGTCTTTCAGAAGAGTTTCCATGTAGGCCTTAGCTGTCAAGATGAGGAACCGATAAAGGCTATCAGAGAGGCCGATAGGAGAATTTTCGTCTTTCAGGAGAGCCTTCGTGTAGGCCTTAGCCGTTAGGAAAAGGACCCGATATAGGCTGTCAGAAGGGGCAGTTAGGGGTCTTTCGTCTATCAGGAGAGTCACCATATAGGTGTAGACTGTCTAAAAATTACTGAAGACAAGTCATCAGATAACGGAGTCCATACTTCAGAGGCGAGGCTAATCAAATCCATTCATGCAATGCCAAGGCGCATGGCTCGAAGCCTACGCCTCAGCATCACTCCAATGCCAAGACGCAAGGCTCGAAGCCGCATCTCTGCATCACTCCAATGTGAAGACGAAGGGCTCGAAGCCGGCATCTCAGCACCACTTTAATGCCAAGACGCAAAGCTTGAAGCCTGCATCTCAGCCGCAAAGTCGAGGCACGCGTCCAATATACATCAATAAGGAAACACAGAGTTCGAGGCTCGCATTTCAACACCGCAGTAGCTCCCAAATGCAGCGTCCAGCATCATTTTAATGGCTAAATGCAGAACTCAAGCCCGTGTTTCAAGTGCAGAGGAGCTCTGCGTCTCAGTTATAACTGCCCCATTACTAGGTCAAGTACTGACTATGTAATGAAGGAGTTACCCTCCATTATGGAGGATTTTTAGGGGACAATTTTACCCCTAGGACCCCTATAAATAGCTAAAGCTGCTATTGAAAACAGAATTTTCAGCTGAGGATTATTGGCTTACAAAGAGTTCAACTTTTCTACATCAACTTACTGAGTTCAAGTTTTTTCCTAAGTCTCTTTGAGATTTCATTGAATAGGAGCTGTGCTACTCCATTCATGATCTAAGAAAAAAAATTCTGAAGAAGCTTGACGTTCACCCGATCAAAAAAAAGATACACTTTCCATCGCTACGCAAAGAACCGACCTTAAAGAAAGAGGAGATTTGAGCTTGAGTGTCTTCTCTCTTTTGTAGTTGGAATTTGAATTGTTGTAACTTTTCATTGATTCAAGGAAACTTTGCAACATACCTTCAACTTTTCTCCCAGTATAAGAGATGACGACTCTGCTGGGGACTACTTTCTTCACTGACGAGTAAGTGTGGCACAAGGCGATGTCAACTTCATGGGAAAGACGGTTGAGTCACTTGTCTGAAATTCGGCCAGGCAAAGTATGTGGAGTTTCTCTCTTCTGGCTCCAAGAGCCCCAGAGTGGCGCGGCAATACCGCAGGATCTCCTTAGAGATCCGCTCTCAAGTCTCTTCGAAGAATTCTCAAAAGATGGCTTGCTTAAACAGCGCCATTTCTGGCTGCGTCGCCCGCGTCAACATCTCCCATGAGCCCCGCGAGGCCAACGACGTTGAAGGCCAATCTTGCTGTGCCTTTTCTCTCAAGATTCCTCAGTTTCAGGTTACCAAGGGTTCCCAACAATCCATGAAGCGTAACCAAAATGCTGAACGTCGACAACATCACGCACGTCGACAACAAATGAAAGAAGCTGGAAAAACTATTTGTTCAGCAGATACAAGACGTGAGGCTCATGCCTGGGTCTCTTCTAAACTGCATCAGACGTGCGAAGTCTACGTCTGGATGTCAAAATGTAGAGCTCATGAGGCTTGCATTTCTAAGGCCCTACCTCGCAGATGCAATGTTTAGCAATGCGAGGTCCATGTCTCTTCTCAGAGACATGAGACCTGCGTCTCGACATCAGAATGCGGCACTCATGAAGTTCGTGTTTCTTAAGTATCGCCAGATAAACACGACAATTAGCAACGCGAGGTCCGCATCTCTTCTCAGTAGAGACACGAGACCCACATCTCAAAGCCAAAATGCGAGAGCCACGTCTATCTTACAGAATGTGAACCCCGCGTCTCTGAACCTTGCACCCCTGAGACTTGCGTCTCAGAGTTACGACGCAAAGTTAACATTCGCTCTCTGACGACTAAGGGCAGAAGGGAGCTGAAAAGTCCTCACCTTTAGAGACTTGAGACTAGTCTCTTCATCTCCCTCCGATGGATGTAAGGGACTACTTGACAAAGAAGATGAGTGTTCATCAAATCACTCTATAATACTGCTGTGAGCGGCTTATCACAACGGTGCTCTCTGAATACTACTTTAACTCGTATGTAAGCAAACAGTCGATATTCAACTAATTATCATCTAGACCAGTCTCCCGCTTGGCCAAAACACATCACTCCCACATGAGAAGAACCTTCTTTAACACAGAGTACCCTGAAGTTACTGCAAATATGGTGGGTCCAAGCACTACTCCAAACAGGAGTAAGGGGGAAGCAGCCGATAGTCAGTTCCGACGAGTCTGACACCGAGCCAGAAGGAGTGTACCGGCATACCTGCACTCGAACTAGTACAACAGCCCCAGTAGACTACAACACCCTAATCTAGGGCACTGAAGTAAGCCAGGCACACTCTGCCATCGCGGAATCATAGGCCTCAAACTCTTCCGTAGAGAAAGAAGCCTTCACGTATATGGTAGGGACTTCTAAAGAAATGGCCGGGTGCTTTGAATAGCAAGCCCAGGTCCAGAGGAAGCAACTCAATATGATTCGCGCTCAATAAGAATCTATCGATACCCTCAAGTAGATTTTTTTGCAATTGCTTAAGGACAAAAATAAGAAGCTGAAGGCCATGACTCCTTCCAAGAAGTCCAAGGGTCAACGGAAGGACGAGGAAGCTTATCTTCTGCCCTAGCCAACGAAAGGGCCTCCAAGAAGCAAGAGTGGTTCGTCTATATCCAACCGAGTGGGATCTTGTCCCATACCCTCCTAAGTTTAAAGCTCCGACTTTGTAGGCCTTCGATGGTAAGGGATCAATGAGCCAGCACATATACTACTTCAAGTCTTAGATCGGGAATGTAGTATCAAATGATGCCATCCTGGCACGTTTATTCATCGGCACCCTGAAAGGGATTGCTTTTGAATGGTTCATGAAGCTCCTAGAAGGCTCTATCAAGAATTGGGGTGATCTGGAGAAGCTTTTTCTCACCCATTTTGTTACGCCCCGCTTCCCAAAATATGTGAAAACGGAGTCACGACGAGAGTCGGCGACGTATATACGTGAGGAGAATACCCCACATATACACGCTAAGTTTAAAGTAATCTGAACAAGCTATAAAAATCTAATAAAATGAATCATGACCACTGCAATATCAAATATAAGCATCCACACATGATAACATATGAATAAGAAATAATAACTGATTGCAAAGTATAGAGGATCAGGGAAACTACAGAATCAATAGTAATGAAAAGAAAGACAATAATACCAGAGTGGATAAAGAAAAACTCCAGCTCCTCGCAACATGTCTGATCTCAATCGAATACCTGATCAATAACATGAAACATCCAGTACCTAGACATGCAAATCCAGGGTCGTCAGGAACCTACCTAATGAGTGTGTAAGAAAAAAAGGTGCTCCTGCATACAAGTAGTGTGTACATAATGAAAAAAATACTGAAATAAGATGGATATAATATATGAAACATGAATATAGAGCAATAAAGTCAGTCAATACAGAAATCAAATGTCAAATCAAGTCAGGTGTCTATCACAGTCTATATATATATCATGTGGGAAGAATAAGTCATGCTACAGTCCAGTGTACAATCAGGTTTTTATATAACATGTATATATCTATGTTAAGTCCGTAATATCAATATAATATCTTAGTTTTGTTATCAATTATGTCAGCGAACACTAATTGCCACCTGTAATAGACGCATCCCATACTACGCCTATCACACGTGTCAATCGAAGTCCTATGTTATTGAAATCAGTAGAAGAGACATTGTCCATATTTTAGGTGGGTTCCGTATATACCCAGAACCACGGCCCAATCACCTGGCGCTGAACCAGGTCCTACCGCTAGGTAGTCAATAACAATAACAATATGAAAAATACAGGATGTCAGTCATCCCCGGGAACCCTGTAGTCGAACCGTATCTAGACTGCGCAACCTGTATCTTAGGTCCAGCCAAAATACAGACATTATCTCCTCCATCAATTTCTCCAATCCCTGTGTAAGTTATCTATTATATTATTATTTAGAATAATCAATATCTATGTTATTTCGATTACTGGGATGATACGGTGACAGTAACAATATCAATGGTATAATAATAACAATGTGGACAATATTAGTATGTAAATGGTAGAACAATGGAACAATACATTTGTTACAGTCTGACAATATTTTTCCAGTAACTTTCAATAACATGAATACAATAAAAAATTCAGATACTGCTCAATAGATAGTCTCATCTACAACTGATCAATATCTCAACCTTTTGCATTAAGATACAATAGTAACTGATCCATCAACCAATAGTCTCAATACAATCATTATGAACATCAAGTATCAATCCATATCAAAGTATCTGATATGATAAACCATTACCTCAAAAAATTAATAACCAGCTATCTCCTTCCTGTCGATTTACTCTAATTCTTTATATTATCAGTATATCCATCTTCTAGTCACCAGTATATCAGAGTCTCGTATAAACAATCACTATGTCTAGTCATATTCTCACTATCGAATAACAGTAAGATCATTGATCAAGATCATTAAACGTTCTTACTTCTATTCAAGGTCAATCACAATATCCAACATAAAGAATATACATCTCAGGTCAACTCCAAATCTAACTAAATCCATACATAGTTCCAAGCATCAAGGTAGTTCAGTCTTCTAGTAAAATAGCATCATATTTTATCAGTCCTCAATATTTAAAAAGATTCCTATCTAAATAATCACCAAACAATTGTCTCATAATACTTTACATTAAATATACCACTCATCCACAAACATGAACTAGGCTAATCACTGGGTCCAGTCAAGTCACAGTCAAAGATATTGTTGGCCCAAGAGGTTACACTCTCCAATTGTTTTGTGTTTTGATGATGACAAACCAAATTAGAGCTATTTGGTACTAATAAGTTTGTTAAGATAAGTTTCAGGTTTGTACCATGTTTAGAGACCATTCGCTTAGCTATTGCAAGAACTTCTAAGTTCCACAAAGCAAGGAAGGCAAATTGCACATCAAGGAAGGATCATAGAAGAGAAGGCACTAGCAAGGCATTGGATGGCTCAAAGACTTGAAGATAGCTCAAGAAGTCTTCATGTAATTTGTTTTTCAGTTTATAGTATGTTAAAGAATAGTGGATAGGTTTGAAGCTCTATCACACACGTTTTTGCGCACATGCTCATTCCAAAATAATTTCTTATAAATTATACAAAAATATTTTGCATACAAGTTTTTGCCTACAAATACATCTTTATGTTTAATTCTATTCCCTGTTCAAAAGTACTTTTGTTAAAAATCAAAATCCTCTTTATTTTCTTTTTCAAAATGATTTTTGACCTGATCCGGTCGACCGGGACAGTCGACCGAGTCTGTGTCAGTCTGGTCCGGTCGACCGGACCAGTCGACCGCAGTTCTGGCAGAGGCACGTATCAGTGTGCATGTCTGCCAGTCGACCGGGGCGGTCGACCGAGATATTGTTTTTGCTCACAGGTTTTCTCAGTCGACCGGGTCGGTCGACCGCTGGCCTATAACGGTCGTATTTTTGAACTACCGATCGACCGGCCCAGTCGACCGATGTATCCGTTGAACAGTAACGGGCAGATTTTTAGTGAGCTGTTTATTTTTGTCTTTTGTGTTTAAAAATTCGTTTAAGGATATATTTTGATCTAATTACCTCCTAAACATCAGTAATTATGTTTTATCCCTTAACCCTAGCCCTCTCCTATAAATAGGGGTGTTTGGGGAGAGATTTGTTACAACAATTTTTGCTAGAAAATTCAAAAGTTTAAGGCTTTCAAAAGAGACTTGTTTCTTGGTTTTTGTGCTGAATTTCTCACTGATTTTCTGAAGGGTTTTCAAATACTCTCTGATTTAATTTTCTTTCTTCACTTACAATAAGAGCTTCATTCCTACTCAATATTCTCTAAGGACCTTTGTAAGGGAAGAGATATTTGAAAGAGAGAGTTTGTAGTCTTTTGACTACCAAGGAAATTACTTGTTCTTGAGATTGTAGGAGTTGGGTACTCCATTGTATTTGAGATCTTTGTGATAGTGGAAGTGGTCGGAATCCTTCTGGGGAAGGCGGGGAGTAGAGCTGGGTGCTCGAACCTCGATAACATATCCTTGTGTTTGCGATTGGTTTACATTCTTGCAATTCTTACTCTACTTTGATTGCACTTATTACTTGCTCATCATATTCATTGTCATACTTACTTGCTTGCATTCATCTTGTGATTCTTTTTTAGCTTTAAATTTTTATTTGCCCTTTGATTAGCATTGTCACCTATTCACCCCCCCTCTAGGTGACTTTTCAATTGGTATCAGAGCTTGGACTCTAGGTTTGGCTTAACATCCATAGAGAGATCCTTAAAATATTGCTAATCAACATTTTCATTGCATTCATTCATCACTAGTAAACATGGCCGACAACATTAAATCCCCACCTAAATTTGATGGCCTCAATTTCCCAATTTGGAAGGTTAGGATGACTATATTTTTGCAATCTTTGGGTAGCTTAGTAGCCAAGTCCTTGACCAAACCCTATGAAGCACCCGTTGGTGATGAGAGCACTTGGACCGACCTTGACTTTAAACTATATGAGGCTAACTCCAAGGCCCAAAACTCCCTATTGACCGCCTTGAATGAGGATGACCTTACACGGGTAATTCATTGCCAATCCGCCTATGAGATTTGGCAACACTTATTGGTCACACACGAGGGGACTTCACAAGTCAAGAGAGCTAAGATAGATCTCTTGAGGTCCCAATATGAGTCATTTAAAATGCTTGATGATGAGTCTATTGATAGTATGGCTACAAGGTTTACTAAAATCACTAATGGTCTTTCTTTCTTAGGTGATGACATCTCCAATGATCAAAAGGTGCGGAAAGTAATTCGGGCTCTTCCTTCATCATGGGAGATCAAGGCCACCACCTTGAAGGAGTTGAACGACAAGGATGAGATGGACCTCATTAGTCTCATTGGGAACCTAAAGACCCATGAGATGGAGAAGAAGGCAAGAGAAGAGGCCACTACTTCAAAGAAGAAATCCATAGCCTTCAAGACTTCATCCACCAATGATGACGATGAAGATGACGAAGAAGAAGATGAGGAGCTAACTCTACTTGTGCGGAATGTCAAGAGGTTGTACCGAAAGAACAAGTTCAACTTCCGGAGAAAATTTGAAGGCAAAGAGGAGCGGAAGATCATATGCTACAATTGCCGCAAACCCGGACATATCATGGCGGATTGTCCGGAGTTCAAGAAGAAAATGACTTCCTCCTTCAAGCCAAAGAAGCCGGAGGAAAAGAAAGCTTACAAAGCTACGTGGGATTCGGAAAGCGAGTCCGAAGAGGAGGTGGATCAAGCTAATATGTGTTTCATGGCAAACACACCCAAGGTAACCCCTCAATCCCTTGATGATGAAGATGATGATGTAAGTAAGGAAGTTCTAGTGCATGCTTTTGTAGAACTTTCTGAAACTTATGATAACAAGAAACTTGAATGCATAAAATTACAAAAAGAAGTTGCTTTTCTTAAGAATCAACTTGCCATTGTTTCTAAAGAAAAAGATGATATTTCTTCTAATTTCATTTCCATGCAAAAAGAATTTTGTGCCTACAAGAGTACTTGTAAGGCAAAATCTCCTATTATTGATGAAAAAGAAATTTCTTCTTTTAAATCCAAAATGAATGATTTTGAAAAAGTTTTAAATGATTGTGCTTTCAATACTAAGAAACTTGAGAACATGTTTTCTAAAAAGCACACTTCACATGCTAAAATTTCACAAGATAAAAATTCTCATGCTCATGCTCACAATGCTCATGCTCACAAATCACACACCCATTATGCTTTTAAATATGGTAGAGTATATAGATGCACATATTGTGGTAAAAATGGACATTTAGCTAAGTTTTGCTATGATCAACTAAATAGAACAAATAATCTTGTTTGGGTTCATGACACTAACCCTAGAGGACCCAAGAAAATGTGGGTACCAAATCAAGTCTTAAATTGTTTGATGTAGGTACACACCAAAGCTCCAAGACGTAGGGAGCGGTGGTACCTTGATAGTGGTTGTTCAAGACACATGACATGGGACATCAACAACTTCACAACCCTATCAAGGTACATGGAAGGTGGCACCGTCACCTTCGGGGATGACTCCAAAGGAACTATCATCGGTATAGGTAACATTCAAATTGGTGCATCTCCTATTATTGAGAATGTTGTTTTAGTAGATGGTTTAAAACATAATTTGCTTAGCATTAGTCAACTTTGTGACCGTGGACTTAAAGTTATTTTTGATGATACTTCTTGCAAGATTTTTGATGTTAAATCTGATGTTTGTATTCTCACCGGTTTTCGTGATAATAATGTTTATATTATTGACATGCTTAATTTAGATTGTTCTACTAAATGCTTAAATGCTTTTGATGAAAATTCTTGGCTTTGGCATAGAAGATTAGGACATGCATCTTTTGACCATATCTCTAGGATTAATTCAAAGGAATTGGTGAAGGGTATACCTTACTTGAATTTTGAGAAAGACCGCATTTGTAGTGCGTGCCAACTTGGGAAACAAACCAAGTCTTCCTTTAAACCAATCAAGGATATCATGTCAACTAGGCCTTTAGAATTAATTCATATGGATCTTTTTGGACCAACTAAAACTAAGAGTTTAAATGGAAGTAGATTTGCATTTGTTTTGGTTGATGATTTCTCCCGTTTTACTTGGGTTTTCTTTTTACAAAATAAAGATCAAACTTTTTCTCATTTTAAAATTTTTCGAAAAAGAGTTGAAAAAGAAAAGGGTTTTCCGATTTTGAGAATAAGGAGTGATAGAGGTGGTGAGTTTGTTAACCAACTCTTCATGACTTATTGTGATGAAAAGGGAATTAAGCATGAAATGTCTTGTCCTAGAACTCCACAACAAAATGGAGTTGTAGAAAGGAAAAATAGAACACTTCAAGAGATGGCTAGGACAATGATAAGTGAATATGACCTCCCTCAATATTTATGGGCCGAGGCCGTAAACACCGCATGCTATATATCGAATCGTATTTATTTATGCAAAAATTCTTCTAAAACATCTTTTGAAATGTATCATTCTAGAAAACCAAATGTTGCATATTTCAAAGTTTTTGGATGCAAGTGTTTTGTTTTAAATACTAAGGATAATTTGGGTAAATTTGATGCTAAGGCTTATGAAGCTATCTTTGTTGGATATTCTTCTACTAGCAAAGCATATAGAGTTTTCAATAGATCTACACTTACCATAGAAGAATCCATGCATGTTAAATTTGAAGAATCTAATGTGGTTGTTGAGAATGTTGTAGAGATTGAACCATTAGGTGAAGACATGGAGAGACTATCCTTGAAGGACTCACCCGCTCAAGAAGAAAAGCTAGATCCTATTGGTGAAGTTCAAGAGGATAAGGAGGAAGCTCTCAACCGCTTCCTAAAGCTTGGAGATACGCTACAAATCATCCGAAGGAGCTCATCTTGGGTGATGCATCTAGAGGAGTCACTACGCGCTCCAAACTCCATGACCTATGTGGTAACTTTGCTTTCATTTCTCATTTTGAACCCAAAGGCATTCTCGAAGCCGAGACGGACCCATATTGGTTGCTTGCCATGCAAGAGGAACTCAATCAATTTGAGCGCAACCAAGTTTGGCACCTTGTTCCTAAGCCCCACGATAGACCAATAATTGGTACTAAGTGGATCTTTAGAAACAAGATGGATGAGTCCGGAAATGTCATTAGGAATAAAGCTAGGTTAGTGGCCCAAGGTTACACTCAAGTTGAAGGAATTGACTTTGAGGAGACCTTTGCACCCGTTGCACGGCTTGAAGCCATACGGATGACACTAGCTTTTGCATGTTTTAAAAATTTTAAACTTTTTCAAATGGATGTAAAAAGTGCATTTTTAAATGGTTTTATTAATGAAGAAGTTTATGTTTCTCAACCTCCCGGTTTTGTTGATCATGTTCATCCCGATTTATTTTTAAACTTGATAAAGCTTTGTATGGATTGAAACAAGCTCCAAGAGCTTGGTATGAAAGGCTTTCTAGTTTTCTCATTTCAAATGATTTTATTAAAGGCAAAGTAGACACAACTCTTTTTACTAAGCATGTTGATAATGATATTTTAATTGTGCAAATTTATGTTGATGATATAATTTTTGGATCTACTAATGAGCTTTTATGCAAGGATTTTGAGAAAGTCATGCAACTTGAATTTGAAATGTCTTCAATGGGTGAGCTCAATTTCTTCCTTGGACTCCAAATCAAGCAATTGCAAGACGGAACCTTCATTAACCAAGCCAAGTACGCAAAGGAGCTAGTAAAGAAGTTCGGGCTTGAAGGATCAAAGGCTTGCAACACTCCAATGGCAACTACAACCAAGCTTGATAAGGACGAACAAGGTAAAAATGTTGATATTAAATTATATAGAAGCATGATAGGAAGTCTTTTATATTTGACGGCAAGTAGGCCGGATATCATGTTTAGTGTGTATCTTTGTGCTAAATTTCAATCGTGTCCTAAAGAGTCTCATCTTATTGCGGTAAAACGCATTATTCGTTATATTAAGGGCACTATTGGAATGGGTCTTTGGTATCCGAAAACTAGAGATTTTTCAATGACTAGCTATTCGGATGCCGACTATGCGGGTTGTAGAGTAGATAGAAAGAGTACTAGTAGGACATGTCAATTTCTTGGTAATTGTCTTGTTTCATGGTCCTCTAGGAAACAAAATTCCGTAGCTCTCTCAACCGCCGAGGCGGAGTATGTTGCCGCGGGGGCTTGTTGTGCACAAGTCCTTTGGATGAAACATACTCTCCTTGATTTTGATTTGCACTTTGATCATATAAAAATATTTTGTTATAATAATAGTACTATACACATGACCAAAAATGCAAATCAACATAGTAAGACCAAGCACATTGAGATTAGATATCACTTTCTTAGAGATCATTTTGAGAAAGGTGATATAGATATTGATTATGTTTCCACGGATTTACAACTAGCCGATATTTTCACTAAACCTCTTGATTTTGCTAGATTTTCGTTTATTTGTGGAGAACTTAATGTTTGTATTATTGAATAGACATGTTTTTCATAACCCTTTTTGATGTATGACAAAAAGGGGGAGAATAAGTTTACATGACAAAAATAAGTTCATTTGGTCTTGGTTCCATATGAATTTATATGCTTTAATTTTAAAGATTTGTTTTATGAGTTTTATGTTTATGTATGTATGAGTTTTTGAATTCATGTATTTTGAGAATTCTTGTGTTTTAGTTGTTTTGGTATTTTTGGTATGGTATTTTGAGAATTCTTGTGTTTTAGTTGTTTTGGTATTTTTGGTATGGTATTTTGAGAATTCTTGTGTTTTAGTTGTTTTGGTATTTTTGATATCAAGAGCAATTTTTGTGTTTTATATTAGTTTCAATAATTGGTGCATCATTTCAATTATTGATATCTAGAGCATATTCTTGTGTTTTATGTATAGCATAATTTGAGGGGAGTTTTCTCCTCCCTATATTTTTGTTAATAGCCTATTTGTTTTGTCATCATCAAAAAGGGGGAGATTGTTGGCCCAAGAGGTTACACTCTCCAATTGTTTTGTGTTTTGATGATGACAAACCAAATTAGAGCTATTTGGTACTAATAAGTTTGTTAAGATAAGTTTCAGGTTTGTACCATGTTTAGAGACCATTCGCTTAGCTATTGCAAGAACTTCTAAGTTCCACAAAGCAAGGAAGGCAAATTGCACATCAAGGAAGGATCATAGAAGAGAAGGCACTAGCAAGGCATTGGATGGCTCAAAGACTTGAAGATAGCTCAAGAAGTCTTCATGTAATTTGTTTTTCAGTTTATAGTATGTTAAAGAATAGTGGATAGGTTTGAAGCTCTATCACACACGTTTTTGCGCACATGCTCATTCCAAAATAATTTCTTATAAATTATACAAAAATATTTTGCATACAAGTTTTTGCCTACAAATACATCTTTATGTTTAATTCTATTCCCTGTTCAAAAGTATTTTTGTTAAAATCAAAATCCTCTTTATTTTCTTTTCCAAAATTGATTTTTGACCTGATCCGGTCGACCGGGACAGTCGACCGAGTCTGTGTCAGTCTGGTCCGGTCGACCGGACCAGTCGACCGCAGTTCTAGCAGAGGCACGTATCAGTGTGCATGTCTGCCAGTCGACCGGGGCGGTCGACCGAGATATTGTTTTTGCTCACAGGTTTTCTCAGTCGACCGGGTCGGTCGACCGCTGGCCTATAACGGTCGTATTTTTGAACTACCGGTCGACCGGCCCAGTCGACCGATGTATCCGTTGAACAGTAACGGGCAGATTTTTAGTGAGCTGTTTATTTTGTCTTTTGTGTTTAAAAATTCGTTTAAGGATATATTTTGATCTAATTACCTCCTAAACATCAGTAATTATGTTTTATCCCTTAACCCTAGCCCTCTCCTATAAATAGGGGTGTTTGGGGAGAGATTTGTTACAACAATTTTTGCTAGAAAATTCAAAAGTTTAAAGCTTTCAAAAGAGACTTGTTTCTTGGTTTTTGTGCTGAATTTCTCACTGATTTTCTGAAGGGTTTTCAAATACTCTCTGATTTAATTTTCTTTCTTCACTTACAACAAGAGCTTCATTCCTACTCAATATTCTCTAAGGACCTTTGTAAGGGAAGAGATATTTGAAAGAGAGAGTTTGTGGTCTTTTGACTACCAAGGAAATTACTTGTTCTTGAGATTGTAGGAGTTGGGTACTCCATTGTATTTGAGATCTTTGTGATAGTGGAAGTGGTCGGAATCCTTCTGGGGAAGGCGGGGAGTAGAGCTGGGTGCTCGAACCTCGATAACATATCCTTGTGTTTGCGATTGGTTTACATTCTTGCAATTCTTACTCTACTTTGATTGCACTTATTACTTGCTCATCATATTCATTGTCATACTTACTTGCTTGCATTCATCTTGTGATTCTTGTTTAGCTTTAAATTTTTATTTGCCCTTTGATTAGCATTGTCACCTATTCACCCCCCCTCTAGGTGACTTTTCAGATATACCACAAATAATCCTGAATCTGAAATGGTAAACAATCTATAATGAAATGACAGGACAAGAATATCTCAGTAATAAGTTATTGAATTCACTATATATCCATGTGCTATATTAATTCATATTAATCCAGCCTACCCTTTTTCTTAACTCTTATAAATTCAAGCATCAACAGATCTAATAAATCAAATAATATTACCCATCGATAAATTGAGTCACCATATCTCAGTGCTAAGATGCTAACTCTGCACACACATACACACACATCAACAATATATCAATTTCATTCTCCATCACTAGATCTAGTTTCACCCTAATATAGTCCATTGATCCAATCTATCAATGAAGCAATCTCATTAATTATTTCTCAACTTTATAATTAAATTCTCATCTGGTTATTACTAATAAGGAGGATCAAGACTAAAACTCATCTGCCTAGAATAATAGAGCAAATTGACAATATTGATGGTAACAGAGTAACGATATATCAATAAAATAATATCAGAGCATCATAATGTAACAATAGTGACCAGGAACAGAATAGTGTAGAAAAATATATACATGCGCATGAAACATTAAGATAAAATACTGAAATTGAAATAGACTAATAAACAAACACTTAAATGAAATAACGCGATTTTGAAACTAAATCATCGTTTGGTCTCCACTGCACGAACCAGTACGAATCTCCTGATCATTCCATGGGTCAATTTTTGAATCGCCAGCGTATTAGGTCCATAACGAACATAAATCCAGATCGGGTCTGGGTCTTCTGTTACCGGGTTCGGAGCGCACGAACAGGTCTGTATCACTGTAACATATAACCAAATACATATAACCACACGTACACATAAATGCACATGTACATACCCCTATACATACATATACATATACATATACATATACATACACACACACACACACACACACACACATATACACACGAGTATATACGTACATACACATAATCATGCATACACCCAGACATACACAATACTCACACACTTATAATCATGCATACATTTATACATACACACTCTTACATAAACATATATAACAAACATGCACGCCTTCATGCACACGTAACACATATCCACAAATGTACCATCACATAATAATTTATGCACACCCAATCACAAATGACACATACATAAATATATACATAATAACATAGAAATAGAGAGAAAGAGAGGCCACACTCACGGTGCAGGAGGAGACATGGTCGAGAGAAGGCCGCAGCAGGGCTCGCTGGAGGAGGCGGAGCCGCGGAGGGGGAGAAACTCACGGCCGGCCATGGAAAGTTCGACGACAGAGGAGGAAGAGGCCGCGAGGATATCGGGGTGTCACGAGCTGCCGTTGGTGTCTCGCTAGAGAAGAAAGAGGAGGCAGTATGTGGGTTAGGGCTGCCAGCAAAGGAAGGAGGAGAAGATTAGGTTAGGTTTTTGGGTTAGGATTAGATATTTATATAGGAGATGTTAATTGGTTATGATTATATAGTTAGGATTAGGATAATTTAAGATCAGATGGTTAGGAATAAGTGAGAGATTAAGTTAGTTAGAATTTTTATTTAATTACAACTATAGAATTTAGTAGTTAGGATATACGAGGATTAGGTTGGTTAAGATTTAGATTTGATGGATAAGATTAGATAGGATTAAATATAGGGGAGAGAGAGATAGGGTTAGTGATTAGGTAGATAAGATATATAATTACATAGTTAGGATTTAGTTGATAGGATAAGGATTAAAATAGATTAAAGATTAGTTAGGATTTTATTTTGAAATAGAATTAGTTGAGATTGTGATTTTGAAATTAAGATGTAGATTTGGGTACGTTAGAACTAGATATGATTTTTGTTAGGATTTGAATTTGAGATAAGATTAAAATTAGATATTGGGTAATAGGTTTTGGTTTGAATTTTGGCTCCAATAAAAGAAAAATAGAATTAATGGAAATTGGCTCATGTCATGGGCCAAGAAAAAAATAAAAGAGAGATAGGAAATGGATATGGCTAATGGGTAAAGGTAAAGCATATGGAAATGGATACTTGAGTTTGGATTGGGCTTATTATAAAGAATAAGAAAATGAAAGAAAAAGGAAGAGAAAATAGGGGGCAAGAAGTGAGCTTATCTAAGAATAATACACAAAATAAATATCAATAATATTAATATTAAGAATAATAACAATAATACACAAAGATATTTAACAATAACAGTAATAATAATTACCAATAATAATAACCATAATAATAATAATTAATAACAATAATAATTAACACAAAATACAATAAAAAATATTATTATTCATTATTAAATCTTGTATTTCTAAAATAAAGGTATTACGTTCTACTCACCTTATAAAAATTTCGTCTTTGAAATTTCAATAAAACAGGGAATGATAAAAATCCAGTTAAAAGAGAAGATAAAATTTTCACGTCACTCCTTATTGTATCATGGGCCCACCACGCTTCTGCTGTATGCTCTGATCTCTGCTACCAGCTTTAAAAATGGAGTAACTAGTTCCAAGAGACAAGATTAGAAAATAGAATCGACAAGAAGAATAGGAATCAATATGGAACTAAGATTAGTCTAGAAAAAGAGATGCAATCAGAGAGATCATCGAAGAGATGGATTTTTAAAGGGAGGACAGACAATTTCAAGTGGAGTCAATATCATTGTATGGATAGTATATGTACATTTCAGTATAACTATAGCTTGTTTCAAGTTACCGGTATGAACTAGGCCCTTTTGAGTAAACCTGGCTGTGATACGAAGAAAATCCTGTCACGCTCTGCTTCCCAAAATACGTGAAAATGGAGTCTCGATGAGAGTCGGCGACGTATATACGTGAGGAGAATACCCCACGTATACACGCTAAGCCTAATGTTATCCGAACAAGTTATAAATATCTACTAAAATAAGTCATGATCATTGCAATATCACATATAAGCATCCACACATGATAACATATGAATAAGGAATGAAATAATAACTAATTGCAAAGTATAAAGGATCAGGGAAACTACAAAATCAATAGGAATGAAAAGAAAGACAATAATACCAGAGTGGATAAAGGAAAACTCCAGCTCCTCGCAACATGTCCGGTCTCAATCGAACACCTGATCAATAACATGAAACATCCAGTACCTAGACGTGCAAATTCAGGGTCGTCAAGAACCGACCTAATGAGTGTGTAAGAAAAAGGAAGGTGCCCGTGCATATAAACAGTGTGTACATAATGATAAACAATACTGGAATAAGACAAAAATAATATATGAAATATGAACATCGAGCAATAAAGTCAGTCAATACAGAAATCAAATGTCTAATCAGGTCAGGTGTATATCACAGTCTATATATGTATGATGTGGGAAGAGTAAGTTATGCCAGGATTCAGTGTACAATCAGGTGTCTATTATAACATGTATATATCTATGTTCAGTCTGTAAGATCAATATAATATTTCAATTTTATTATCAATTATGTCAGCAAACACTAATTGCCACCTATGATAAACGTACCCCATACTACGCCTATCACACGTGTCAATCAAATTCAATGATATTAAAATAGTAGAAGAGACATTGTCCATGCTTTAAGTCGGTTCCGTACATATCCAGAACCATGGCCCAATCACCTAGTGCTGAACCAGGTCCTACCGCTAGGTAGTCAATAACAATACCAATATGAAAAATATGGAATGCTAGTCATCCCCCGGAACCCTACAGTGGAATCATATCTCGGCTACGCAACCTGTATCCTAGATCCACCCAAAATACAGACGTTGTCTCCTTCGTCAATTTTCCTAATCTCGGTATAAGTTGTCTATTATATTATTATTTAGAATAATCGATATCCATGTTATTTCGATTACTGGGATGATACGGTGACAGTAACAATATCAATGATGTAACAATAACAATGTGGATAATATTACCGTGTAAATGGTAGAACAATGGAACAATACATGTGTTACAGTCTGACAATATTTTCCTAATAACTTTCAATAGTATGAATACAATAACAAGCCCGGATACTACTCAATAGATAGTCTAATCTAGAACTGATCAATATCTCAACTATTTGCACTAAGATACAATAGTAACTGATCCATCAACCTATAGTCCCAATACAATCATCATGAACATCAAGTATCAATTCATGTCAAAGTATCGAATGGTAAACCATCACCTCAATAAATCAATAATCAACTATCTCATTCCTATCGGTTTACTCTAATCCTTTATATTATCAATATATTCATTTTCTAATCACCAGCATATTAGAGTCTCGCATAAATAGTTAGCTATATCTAGTCATATCCTCACCATCGAATAATATTAAGATCATTGATTAAGATCATCACACGTTCTCACTTTTCGTGCGCGTTTTTCGCCTGATCCACATCTCAGTGCTAAGATACTAACTCTGCACGCGCGCGCGCACACACACATACATCAACAATATATCAATTTCATTCTCTATCACCAAATCCGGTCTCACCCTATATAGTCCACTGATCCAATCTATCAATGAAGCAATCTCATTAATTATTTCTTAACTTTACAATTAAATTCTCATATAGTTATTACTAATAAGGAGGATTAAGACTAATACTCATCTGCCTAGAATAATAGAGAAAATCGACAATATTGTTAGTAACAGAGTAACGATATATCAATAAAATAATATCAGAGTATCACAATGTAAGTGACCAGCATGAACAGAATAGTGCAGAAATAATATATACATGTGCATGAAATATTAAGATAAAATACTGAAATTGAAATAGACCAATAAATAAACACTCACATAAAATGACGCGGTTTTGAAACCAAATCACTGTCTGGTCTCCACTGCACGAACCGGTACGAATCTCCTGATCATTTCATGGGTCGGTTTTCGAATCACCAGCGTATCGGGTCCATAACAAACATAAATACAGATCGGGTCTGGGTCTTTTGTTACCGGGTTCGGAGCGCACGAATAAGTCTGCATCACTGTAACATATAACCAAACACATATAGCCACATGTACACATAAATGCAGATGTACATACCCCTATACATATATATACGAGTATATACATACATACGCATAATTATGCATATACCCAGGCACACACAATACTCACACACTTATAATCATGCATATATTTATACATACATATACACTCTTACATAAACATATATAACAAATATGCACGCTTCCATGCACACGTAATACATATCCACAAATGTACCATCACATAATAATTTATGCACGCCCAATCACAAAGGCATAACAAATCCATTAATAGCTGAGGGTTTGCTAAAAATCCTAAGGGACTTGGTCCCGCCTTCCCCTTTAAAATCCCTTACCAATTCCCTTTCGCAGAATAGTAGGACCACAAAAATACATGTATCCATTTCCCCAGTGAAATGAGCATAGACTTGTCACATTAATAGTAAACCTCTGATAAGCCATTTTCCTTAATCCCAACGGAGTTCGTCACGTTATTATTACACCTCTGATAATTCATTCTATCACTCGCCAAAATCCCCTACTAATTACCTCACATGGAGTGATAGGTCTACAAACTCAATCACTGTTATAATAACACCACACCTCTAACAGTGAAAAGTTTCAATACTCCTCAGCGAGTATGAACTTTCACTTAATGACTCCCTTACATGGAGTCACAAGTCTTTAAAATTATTAAGTTAACACTACACCTCTGGCAATGCAAACTTTACTTGTCAATTCTCCAAAATAAAATGGTAGGTGTTCGGAATTGGGAGTTTTACTAGCATTCAGAGAGAGGGTTTAGAGTAAACCTTTGATGTTCGTGTGTTGATGTTCAAAAGCTCCAAATGTATTTGTAGGTTTACTAAACTCTTTCTGAATCACCGTCGTAGCACAAGCTATTACGGGTCGATTCCACGGGGAGAGTTAGCGATAGAAGTATTCACGGTTTTTTTATATTGAGATTTTTTTCAAGAAGAAAAACGAAAGTCCTTCTTTGTTTTAAGAAAAACAAAATGATGGTGAAAGTGAATGAAAAATTCTTTGTGGGTTTTGTAGAAGAAAAAGGAAAAGGATGGAAAAAAAGACGAAATGAGAATGGATGTATTTTGAAAAGAGAACGTTTTAATAAAAGAAACTTTGAAGTACTATAGGAAGAGAAACCATGACTAAGTAACACTCTAATTTACTAACTTACTAATCTCATAGGGTGATGCATGCCTCATATTGATTCATTGGCAAAGATTTGTCATGCTTCTTTAGTCAATGTATTGTCCTATGTAGAGGATGAGTTATCTTCTCGGCTTGACTAGTTGCCTCATTGATTCATTGACTCCTGAGATAGATTTTTAGTGATGGAATAAGGATAGTCACTCAAAGATATGCTAAGAAAGAAAATACAAGATTCATTAGTCCATCAAAGTTATACTTAAGCTAGCATGAAATAAGAAAATTGTACTATTAATCATAAGCATAGTTAAGTGCTCCATCTTCATGTTCCATCAAGGCACTTTTCTAAAGACAAGGCTCTAAATGAGGCTCACATGAATCATATGGAAGGGGAACAAGCATGTGCTAAGAATTAAAAGTAACTCATCTTCATTGGGGATAAGAGAGACTTAAAAATTGCAAGACTACAATAAAGCATCCAATGATTCACATGAGTTAGCAATCACCCAAGAGTTAGTAGTTAGTAAAGTTAGAGGTTAGTTAGTCATGTTAGGAAGTTAGCTAGACAAGAAAGTAATGATCAAACAACAATCCATTGTAGAAGGCAAATGCAAAAGTAGTAAAAGCTTGAAGGAAACAATACACTAGAATAAGAAAAGATGGAAAGAAGGAAAGATCAATTCTTGCATTGAGTTGTCACATGCTCTAATTACAAGATCTCTCTTTCTCTCTTTTTTGAATTCTAGAAGGAGAAAGAAAATTACAATAGAATCTAAAGAAAACCTAGAGAAAATCCCAACAATTTCCCCAAAAATACAATACTCTTCTCTCCTCCCTGATTACAGAGGTCCTAGGGGTCTATTTATAGGCTCCAGGAGATAAGGCCTTCCAATCACAGCCGTGGGATTAATCGCTGGATCAACGGCCAGAGGATTGCCGCGGATCCGCGGCCAAAGCCGCATTTCTGCGGCAAAATCTTGGCCGTTGCGCCAGCAAATTCTTCTGACATTCTGTTATCCTTCATGTGCCTTGCTGGACCTTCTAGAATGTGGGAAATATTTGTGGATGAATCCAGATATGGGCTTCCTCCTTGGGCTTCTAAATTAATCCTTTAATTCCCTTAAAAAATTATTGTTGATGGGTCTTCATCTCCATTAATGTTGGACCTGAAAAAAAGAGGAAAAAAGCAATAAAAATCTCATTTTTCTTTATATAAAGTATAGTATGGTAGTAAAAAATGATGCATTAATGAACTCCAATCACACCCCCATACCTAGCTTTTGCTCGTCCCCGAGCAAAAAGAAAAGAGAAAAATCCTAACTAAATTATTAGACCATTTTCGTAGGTGACACGATTGCACTAAGCTCGCGCAACAAGCCGTTAAACCTCTAGGTTACCCTAGAGGAGGAGTGTTGTCTCCTGAGAGTTTTCAGCGGATTGCACCCACAAAATCCAAGAAAGAAAAATGTTAGTAAAATTTTATGATCCATTTTTTTTTCAAGAATTTCATTGATCTATCGGTTTCGGGTTACCCTAAACTTGTCCTTCTTTTTATAAGTTTCTATTTAAAGTTTTGTTTTCAACTTAGGTTAAGTTTTTAAGGAACAGAGAGAAAACTGGATTTTGTATCAAGCCTAACATATATACATCTATATGTATGAGAAATTTTTCTTAGACTTGAGTTCATTTCTTTACTTATATATACATATATTTTTTTCTTTCTTTTTTTTCTTTTTTTATATATTTATTTATTTATTTATTTATTTTATTTATTTCTATATTCACATCTCCTTAGCTTCATTAGGCGTTCTAATTTACCCATGTAGCGAGCCTTTTACCGATGACTCCCAAACCAGCCGGTCTTAGGGCACCAGATGAAGATACATCCCTAAGGTCCAAGGACTCGAGTAAACTAGGCCACAAATGCTAAGGACTTAACCACCTTTAGGCGTGACTAGCCATGCTTCTTAATGTTGGCCCAAAGGCCATTAGCCCGAAGTTTTGATGATAACAAAACATATATAGTTATGTTTTAACAATTTTGTTTAAATGAGTTTCAGGTAAAAATCATAGTTTTGTTGAAGGCTCCAACACAAGACTTGCACATTTGGAAGTCGCAAAGATTTGGATCCCAGAGCCCAGCATAATAGGAGAGCTCTAGGATCAAACAAGTTGAAGACTATACAAGATTTGTATTTTCCATTTTAGTTAGGATTTATAGTCTATTTTTGTCAAAACCGAGATGATAGAGGTTGATAACTTGGGATTGTCACACACACACATTTGATATTGCTTCATGCTTACAAACAAATTTTTATAACAAAATTTCTAACCTAGTTTTGGAAAAACAAAGTTTGTAAAATCATTTTCGGAAAAAACAAGTTTTTAGAAAAACCGTTTTTGTTTAGAAAGGATTTTTATCAAAATATAGTTCAAATCTTTTTGGTGTTGATCTATGATCACACCCTGGTTCTTATAAGCCATAGAACTCTATTTTGTATTTACTCATCCAAAGAATTTTTATCAAAATTTCCTTCTTCAAAAAGCCTTTGGAAAAATAGTTTTTGGGCCTTGTCTGGTCGACCGCACGGTCGACCGCTGGCAGAGCTGAATTGCTCTGTCGGTCGATCGGGGCGGTCGACCGACATGCACCCTTGTGCATGTGTGCACATCGGTCGACCGACCGGTCGACCGATAGCAATGCAGTGCTCTCTGTTTTTCCTCGGTCGACCGGTCCAGTCGACCGACAGAGAGACTTACTCTCTGTTTGGGACTTCGGTCGACCGGGATGGTCGATCGCCTTCCCAACGGTCAAAAATCCGACCGTTGGTGGTCGACCGACCCGGTCGACCGACAGCAGTCAGATTTTTCTGACAGTTTCCAACAGCTATTTTTTCTGACTTGTTTTGTGTTGGGTTTCCCCCCAACGACTCTCTTGACCTTTGTAAGCCAGTTTTCATCCCCTATAAATAGAGGGAGTGTTCTATAACTAAATAATTAAGATTTACAAGTTAAAGCTAAAAGTTTAGCCTTTAGCAAAAAGTTTTCTTTGAGCCAAAATTTTCAATCCTTTTAGCTTGAAGCATTCCTCTACTTTTCTTCTAGTTTTGTGCACTACACAATCCCAAAATTATCATCTCCTCATCTTGGTTGTAGGGTTGTGCAAGTGAGCCATTATTTGTGGTCAAGTGTTGATCACCGTTCTTCATTTTGAGAAGTTGTAGAGGCATCGGCCTCAAGCGAGCTAGTGTGCTCTGAGTTGGTGTTGCGGCACCGTGAGAGAGGACAAGTGTGTCCTTGTATTGACGATCCGGTGGGATCAACAATAGTGGAAATCCATCATCGTGTTGAAGGCGGGGACGTAGAGTAGTGGCTCGAACCTCGGAACATATCCGCGTGTTTGCGATTGTCCACTTTTCTCTAAACTCTATCTCTCCTTTACTTGCTCTATTACTTGTCTATTTTCTTGCAAGTATTTTTATAATTGTTGCTTATTGTTAAAAAGTTTTTAATCCGCATTATTTGTCACTTAGTATAGCCATCACCTATTCATCCCCCCTCTAGGTGATTTCAATTGGTATCAGAGCCTAACCCTAGTATTTGGTTTAACCACCTTAGGGAGATCCTCACTTTTGGCTATATCTATTTGTTGCATTTTTTATTTGTTGTGCATTATACTTGTATTCATGGCATCTGTTGACTTTTCTAGCATCAAGTCCCCACCCAAATTTGATGGATTGAACTTCCTTATTTGGAAGGTCAAAATGAACCTTTTCTTAAAATCCTTAGGAGTTAGAGTTGCTAGGTCCATCACCAAAGAATTTAGTGAACCTCTCACTGATGAGAAAACTTGGTCCGAAGATACCACTAAGGACTATGAAGCAAATGCTAGAGCCCAATATGCACTCACCCAAGCTTTAAATGAAGATGATCTTTCACGCATCATTAACTGTAAATCTGCTTTTGAAGTTTGGAATGTTCTTATTGTGACTCATGAGGGAACGTCTCAAGTCAAGAGATCTAAAATTGACTTGCTCCGTTCTCAATATGAGAATTTTTATATGCTTGAAAATGAATGCATAGATGATATGCTCACCCGTTTTACCAAGATGACTAATGCTCTATCTTCTTTAGGTGACACCATCGATAATGGCCAAAAGATCCGGAAGGTCATTAGAGCTCTTCTCAAGTCTTGGGAAGTCAAGGCAACTACCCTCAAGGAGCTAAATGATAGGGAGGAGATGGACTTCTCCGGCTTCATCAGCAATCTCAAAACCTATGAGATGGAGATGAAAGTAAGAGAAGAAAGGGAGGCACCAAAGAAGAAAACCCTTGCTTCTAAAACCGTTCCATCCACCCATGATGAAGAGGATTCATCGGAAGACTGCGATAAAGACTTTGCCATGCTTATAAGGAAGGTGGGCAAAATGTTCTACAAAAAGGGTAGACAAAGCAACTTCCGAAGAGGGAAACCTCAAGGAAGATTTGATAGGAAGAGAGAGGAACCGGGTCCGTGTTTTCATTGCAAGAAGACGGGACACCTAATTGCCGATTGCCCCTCTCTACAAGCTACTACCTCCAAGAATGGGCAAAAGAAGAAAAAGGCGATGGTGGCTACATGGGATGATTCGGAGTCGGAATCCGAAGAGGAGATCGACGTCGCTCACATGTGCTTCATGGCACATGGCGAGGATACTACCAAGGTATGTCTAGAAAACTCTCTAGATGATGAAGACTTAACTATGGATGAGCTTGCACATTTTTTTGAAGAATTACAAAGTAGATATGAAATTTCTCAAGCTCAAAATAAAAAAATTGAAAAAGGAAAATGATTCATTAAAAAGTAAATTTGAACTTGTTTTAAAAGAGAAAAATGAATTAGCAAATTCTTTTGATAAGATGAAAAAGGATTTTGAAAAATATAAAACATCTTGTAAAGGAAAAAGCCCTATTTCTACTTGCAACAAAAGCGATTTTTTAGAGATCCAAAAACGAGTTGAAGTTTTGGATACAACTTTAAAGAAATATGCTTTTGACATGACTAAACTTGCATCTAGGTTTCCTAAAGGAATATCCCAAGGGAAACACACTCATCATCATCATGCTTCAAACTCACACAAACATGCACACACGCACAAGCATGCATTCATGTATGTAGAATTTATACTTGTGCACATTGTGGCCGCAAAGGCCATTTAGCTAAATTTTGCTATGCTAAGCTAAACTTATCTAATAAAAATGTTTGGGTTCGAGAAAACACTAACCCTATAGGACCCAAAAAGATTTGGGTACCAAAAGACACACCAAACTTAATTAATGCAGGTGGGTCGTCCTCCTCCAAGACTTAGGGGGAGATGGTGCCCGGGTGGTGGATGCATCAACGCTCAATGAACACATCGTCGCTTGCATCACTATCGTAGAGGCACCCATTTTTGGAGAATGCCTATGGTTTGGTAACTTCTCCACATAAAGATTTCTTTTTATATACATAGGATTGCTAGTTATACTTTTGTGATATTGTGCCATATGTAAACTTGCATTTCTATTTTGTTTGTACCTTTGCCATGATTGAGAATAAATTCATGTTTCTTTGCCATATGATGTTTGTCCACATATCAAGATTTTGTTAATTGTTTTATATGAATTTTGTCAAAATAAAGATTTATTTAAAACAAATTAAGCAAATAAATAGAGATGGCAATTGCGCGCCTCAACTCTTATCTAGAGGAATGACGAGGAGAAGTTCAGAACCCTTAACGGGGTATTCGGCTTCAACATCTCTTATTTATCGCTTTATTAATAAATAAAAATAAATAAATAATAAAAATAAATATACTTTTGTTATTTTTCATGCCAAGAAAGATTTAAAGTATTTTAACATCATTTTTATGATAAATATACATGTGTGGTTTAAAGGATATTAAATTAAAAACATAATTTTTCCAAACTACCTTGTTCTCTGTTTTCTGGGCATGACCGGTCGACCGATCTGGCCTGGCATAGGCCCGGTCGACCGGCGCGGTCGACCGACCTAGCCTGGTATAATATTTTTTTATTTTCTCCCGTAGCCGGTCGACCGGGTGGTCAACCGACTGAAAGAGACTTTGGTCTCAGTTTCCTCCGGTCGACCGGGCCGGTCGACCGGGCGACGGGTTTCCAGTTTTCTACCGGTCGACTGGGCGACAGGTTTCCAGTTTTCTACCCGGTTCTATTTAAAGCCCTAAACTCTCTCTCCCTCATTTCATCTACCTCCACCCTCTCCTATCTCATCTCTCTCAACCCTAAATCACATCCAACCCCTCTCTCACTCTCTAAAACTCAAAATTAATTCCTAAAAATTTAGGATTTGCAGTTTTAGGCTCCGGATCTACTCTTTTCTTGTGGATTTCTCGTGTTTTCTCCATTAATTTCAAGGTATAATCTCTTTCCTAGATCCTTCAATTTTCTTTGTTTTAATTTCATATCTTTTGCTTAAATCTAGTTTTAGCTTTGATTATCTCTCCACCATGTCCAAGAGAACTCGATCTGAGAAGGGTAAATCCACTCAATCCTCATCTCAATCCTCTCCTTTTGTTTCACAACATGCTTCATACAGATATATTGTAATTTCCACTAAAAATGTTAACTCTGGGAGATCAGTTGTGATTAATGACTTTGAACATCTGAATCTAGCCTCTATTTTGAGAACTAGTTCCTTAGAATATTTTCTATCTATTAGGGAACCTGTTTACCCATCCATAGTACAGTATTTCTACTCAAATCTCGCTTTTGAGTCTAACCAAGTGAGATCCAGAGTATTGGGCAGAGACATTGACTTCTCCCTCTAAGAATTTGCACATCACCTTCACCTCTCCTGTGAGGGTGAAGACATCATAATCTTGATCTACATGATTTTATCTATCCTGACGGTAAGTCTGCCCACACCGCCTCCACTTTGCTTCATGGTGATGATAACCCCGGCTTAGTTAGGAACGAGGAGGTGAAGTATTACACTCTCACGCCCAAGTCCTGGCTAAGATCATATTCTATAACCTCCTGCCAAAATCAGGAGAGTATAGTCATGCTAGGGGTTCTGTTCCTCTTATCCTCTACTGCCTTTTGCGAGGCATTAGAATTAATATTCCAAAATTCATCATCAGTTGCATGACATCTGAGTACCTCCTTGTCCCAAACCGGCACTTGCCTTTTGGGATGATCATTACTCATCTGCTGAAGCAGCTAAACTTTAATCTTTCCACTGAACGGTCAGTTGAACCGTCAGTTGACCTTAACAGCACCCTCCTCAAGAGGATGCGTGCTAGAGAGCGTCCTCCTGCTCCTCAGCATCAGCCTCCTGCTATTCCTGTCCCTGAATCCTCTTCTGGCTCTTCTGCTCCCTCCGATCCATATCTTGCTTTATCTATTCAGATTCGGGAGCACCACGAGCAGATTTCTGCTGAGATGACTGCGCATCGCCAGCAGATCTCCGCAGAGATGTCCGCACATTATCAAGGGATGGAGCAGCGCTTGGAGCATGAGCTCAGCTACATCTGTGACTCTGTACGCTACTTGGATGCATATCTCAGCGGCATTTATCAGCAACATAACTGGCCGGTTCCTCTTCCATCAGCTGGTTCTAGGCCACTTCCTACTACCGGTCCTCCATTTCCCGCCAGGACTCCTTCTGATCCTCCACCCCAATCTACTACACAGCAAGATTCTGATTCTGATTCTGATGAGCAGTGACCCTTTTTGATGATGTCAAAAAGGGAGAGAGTTATTTAGGGAGTTATGTGTTATTTTGGTGTGTTGTTTTGGGTTGTTATTTTTCTACATGTATTTGGACATATTTTGTGTTTGGTTTGGTGTTTGTGGACATGTAGACATGTATTATGGTTTTGAGGTTGGCATGAACCTCTTATCTGTATGAACATTATTTTACTATGTTATGGCTATGTTATGGCAGTTATGTTTTCTATCTCCATGTGGCATATGTGATTGGTTGTATATTGTGTTTATGCTTTTATTGACCCAATCACCTATTTTGGAGGATGGAGGTATTTCTGGATGGATGGAGGTAACCATGTATGCATACACTTCTATATTTCTGTATCTTTGGTATGCATGGATGGTTGGCATATGTGTCATTTTCATATCCTATATATATGCCTGTGTTATGCATGTGTATCTTTTTATTAGATTTTTTATATGCATGTATTAAGGGGGAGCTTCACTTGAAGTCTTCACCCAAAATATTTGTAATAACTCTATATGTTTTGTCATCATAAAAAAGGGGGAGATTGTTGGCCCAAAGGCCATTAGCCCGAAGTTTTGATGATAACAAAACATATATAGTTATGTTTTAACAATTTTGTTTAAATGAGTTTCAGGTAAAAATCATAGTTTGGTTGAAGGCTCCAACACAAGACTCACACATTTGGAAGCCGCAAAGATTTGGATCCCAGAGCCCAGCACAATAGGAGAGCTCCAGGATCAAACAAGTTGAAGACTATACAAGATTTGTATTTTCCATTTTAGTTAGGATTTATAGTCTATTTTTGTCAAAACCGAGATGATAGAGGTTGATAACTTGGGATTGTCACACACACACATTTGATATTGCTTCATTCTTACAAATAAATTTTTATAACAAAATTTCTAACCTAGTTTTGGAAAAACAAAGTTTGGAAAAATCATTTTCGGAAAAACAAGTTTTTAGAAAAACCGTTTTTGTTCAGAAAGGATTTTCATCAAAATAAAGTTCAAATCTTTTTGGTGTTGATCTATGATCACACCCTGGTTTTTATAAGCCATAGAACTCTATTTTGTATTTACTCATCCAAAGAATTTTTATCAAAAATTTCCTTCTTCAAAAAGCCTTTGGAAAAACAGTTTTGGGCCTTGTCCGGTCGACCGCACGGTCGACCGCTGGCAGAGCTGAATTGCTCTGTCGGTCGACCGGGACGGTCGATCGACATGCACCCTTATGCATGTGTGAACATCGGTCGACCGACCGGTCGACCGATAGCAATGCAGTGCTCTCTGTTTTTCCTCGGTCGACCGGACCGGTCGACCGACAGAGAGACTTACTCTCTGTTTGGGACTTCGGTCGACCGGGACGGTCGACCGCCTTCCCAACGGTCGGAAATCCGACCGTTGGCGGTCGACCGACCCGGTCGACCGACAGCAGTCAGATTTTTCTGATAGTTTCCAACAACTATTTTTTCTGACTTGTTTTGTGTTGGGTTCCCCCCCAACGACTCTCTTGACCTTTGTAAGCCAGTTTTCATCCCCTATAAATAGAGGGAGTGTTCTACAACTAAATAATTAAGATTTACAAGTTAAAGCTAAAAGTTTTCAAAAGTTTAGCCTTTAGCAAAAAGTTTTCTTTGAGCCAAAATTTCCACTCATTTTAGCTTGAAGCATTCCTCTACTTCTCTTCTAGTTTTGTGCACTACACAATCCCAAAATTATCATCTCCTCATCTTGGTTGTAGGGTTGTGCAAGTGAGCCATTGTTTGTGGTCAAGTGTTGATCACCATTCTTCATTTTGAAAAGTTGTAGAGGCATCGGCCTCAAGCGAGCTAGTGTGCTCCGAGTTGGTGTTGTGGCACCGTGAGAGAGGACAAGTGTGTCCTTGCATTGACGATCCGGTGGGATCAACAATAGTGAAAATCCTTCATCGTGTTAAAGGCGTGGACGTAGAGCAGTGGCTCGAACCTCGGAACAATCCTCGTGTTTGCGATTGTCCACTTTTCTCTAAAGTCTATCTCTCCTTTACTTGCTCTATTACTTGTCTATTTTCTTGCAAGTATTTTTATAATTGTTGCTTATTGTTAAAAAGTTTTTAATCCACATTATTTGTCACTTAGTATAGCCATCACCTATTCACCCCCCCTCTAGGTGATTTCACTTAGGCACAACTAACCAGCTTAATTAGTGATTAAGTTTTTATTTTATTTATTAATATATATATATTTATATATATATATGTGTAAATAGGATCACTAAGTCTTTGATTAATCCATCAATATGTAAATGTATATAATGCTCAGGAAAGAATCAAAATCTAGCTATCTTTTTTATTCTTTTTCTTAATCTAAAGATCCTACAGAACTTCTTTTTTCAACTTATATTAAGAAACTTAGTTTAGAATATCCGTAATTCCTAAGATCAAGTTTAATTCTTTTTAAAAAAATGGATCAAAAAATATATATTATTATTATTATTATTATTATTATTTTAAAGTTTATCTTAAAAAGAAAATGAAAAATCATAAAAAGAAAAATAAAAAATCCTAAAAAGAAAATGAAAAATCTTATGTTAGTATCTACCCCTCCATACCTATCTCATGCATTGTCCCCAATGTATGCAAGATAATGTATGCATGAAATAGGTAAAGCAAAGGTGTCACCCTCTCCGTCGGCTTGGACCAGCGGTGGTGCTAGGTCCTGCTGACTGTGAACGCCGCAGACCTTCCTCAATTTGGTCTAAACGAGATGTCTGCTCCTCAACTTGTTTGCGTAATCTAATTTGTCCCCGAAATATCTTCTTCATGCCTTGCCAAATGGTAGACATGAAGGCTCGTGAATCAGTAGGGGGTCCTGTTGCCAAAAGGCAGGCTCATCCTCTTCCTCTAAAAGTTCCTCTGAAGAGGACTCAACTGGTACATCTTCGGACTGGACACTAGGAGTCCAGACCGCATGAAGACAACTGTTGTAGGCACTATTGGCCCTCTCTGGTGCAATGAATACCCTCTCGTATGAGTCAAAAACTTCATCTGGTAGGAAAGTCCTACACAGACGAGTTATCAGAACTGGGTGTGAGTATTTTGTACCGCGTGTGCGTGAGGAGTTTGTGATTAGACTATGGAAGATTGTTTTATTAATGCAGATCGTGTGCTGCCGAGTCATGAGGTCATGTATGATTTGCAGCACCGGCCTGTTAAAGGAGGTTGTGTGGTCCAGCCCTAAAATGTTGCGTTGAATCCAGCGACCAATGCAATGTACATTTCTAAACGTTGTACTGGCTTTAAGCCCCCTGTCTTGCTCTGTACAGCGAGCCCCCATGATAGACATGTAATCGATTAAAGGAAGGGGATCGCTATGATGTGGGTTACATGGGACATGCGTGAGTTCCTCTAGCAGAGGAAGCGTGATAATAATGTCTCCCGTGGGCATGTGTACCATGATTTGGTATGTGTCAAAGTTCACAGAGGCGTGGTCTATGGAAGTGTAGAACAATTTGACTAGCTCAGGACAATAATAAGCCTCTCTATCTGAATTATCATATATCAATGCATACCAATCCCAAGCACGAATACGATCTAAGAAAATATGTCCATATCCGTTAATATCGCTAAGAATTCGAGAAAAATCTTTTTCAGCGAATATTGACAGTGCCATGATTAAGAATATAAAGCAACAGGGAGATATACGCAAACCTCCCCCGAACTACGTGGGGGGGAATCAAAATCGATTGCAGAGAGTAATCGGCTGTAGAAGCAGATGAACATGTACTGGATCTGGAGATTTCAGAGGGCCGCGACAGCAGAAAAATCTGGCGGCGCTCCAAGATGCTCAAAGTGCCGCGGATGCGCGGCTTTGGCCGAGGAAACGAGGCATTGTTGAAGAGACAGAGGGGGAGAAAAATTTGAGGGGCTGCGCTGGCATTTTTCTTTTCAGATCTGGGGTGAGAACTAGGGTAAGGAACAAGAGACGGGGTATAGGGTATTTATAGAGAGTTGAGAAAGATAAAATCCCTAAATTACCCTAGTTGGGATAGGAATTTACAACCCTAGGGCAATTTAAAGGAGTTTATGGAGAGAGAAAAGTCCTAGGTGCTATTTAGCACCTAAGTCCATTTATTTTTATATTTTTATTATTATTTACAGGAGAGGTCCCAAAATGATACACAGGAGATACAGGGAAAATTGACAAATGATGTGGTCACATGTAGACTGGGTCACAAAGACCCAGTTCAAGAGCATCGTGTGACTCACACTCTGTGGTAAAAAATAGCTTTAGGCGTTGACCGTTAACTGTAAAGGTGTTGCCATTTTTGGGATCAAAAACTTCGATGGCACCATGAGGGAAGACACTTTGGGCGATGTATGGACCTGACCACCTGGTTTTCAGTTTACCAGGAAAAAGGTGGAGTCTCGAGTTATACAACAGAACTTTTTGTCCTGAGAAAAATGAATTGATTTATTGTGGAAGAGCTTAGTTCTGTGTTTTGCAATCCGAGCGTTATCATATGCATCGTTTCTCAGTTCTTCTAATTCGAATATCTACAATTTTCTCAAAACACCGGCTTTGTCTAAGTCTAAATTCAGCTATTTCAATGCCCACATAGCTCGGTGCTCTAACTCTACAGGCAAGTGGCAGGGTTTTCCAAATACAACTCTATATGGAGACATACCTAGGACAGTCTTGTAGGCGGTCCTATAAGCCCATAGGGCATCAATAAGTTTGATGGACCAGTCCTTACAATTCTGTCCGACAGTTTTCTCCAATATTAGTTTAATTTGTCTGTTGGTGACTTCCACTTGCCCATTCGTCTGAGAATGATAGGCCGTGGATAATTTATGAGAGATAGAGTATTTTCGCATTAGGGCTTCAAAAGCCCGGTTGCAGAAATGACTCCCATTATCACTAATTATCGCACGGGGGGCTCTGAAGCGTGAAATGATGTTTTCCCGTAAAAACTTGATGACAACTTGGTTGTCATTTGTCCTAGTTGGAATGGCTTCAACCCACTTAGAAACGTAGTCTACAGTCACCAAAATATATTGGTTGCCATAAGACAGAGGGAAGGGTCCCATGAAATCAATGCCCCACAAATCAAAAATTTCTACTTCCAAGATAGGTGTAAGGGGCATCATGTCTCTACGTGTGATTCGACCCATCATTTGACATCTGGCACAGAGCTTGCAGAAAGGATAAGCGTCTTTAAAGAGAGTGGGCCAGTAGAATCCACTCTGAAGGACTTTTTCAGCAGTCTTTCGTGGACCAAAATGTCCACCGCAAGCTAACTTGTGACAGAATGTCAAAACACTATGATGTTCATCCTCAGGAAGACACCTTCTAATTATCTGGTTAGGACAATATTTGAATAAATACAGTTTATCCCAAAAGAAAAATCGTATTTGACTCCTAAAGCGGTATTTGTCCTTATCTGACCATTTGGAAGGAGTTCGCCCACTTGCAAGGTAGTTTGTTATATCAGCATACCAGGGCTCTTTACACATTATGAAAATGTGTTCGTCAGGAAAGTTGTAATTGATTGGGATTGTCTCCGTTGGTGCATTGGGAATTCGCGAAAGGTGATCTACTACCACATTCTCAACACCCTTTTTGTCCTTAATTTCCAAATCAAACTCTTGCAAAAGAAGTATCCATCGAATCAGTCTAGCCTGTGTCCTTCTTTTGCATCAAGTATCTAAGGGCGGAGTGATTAGTAAAAATCGTTGTCCTAGATCCTAGTAGGTATTGACGGAATTTCTCCAACGCAAACACAACAGCTAAAAATTCCTTTTCAGTAGTTGTGTAATTTAGTTGGGCTTCGTTAAGCGTCCTACTAGCATAGTAAATCATGTGTTGGCTGTTATCAATATACTATCCTAGAACAGTGCCTATAGCATAATCGGAGGCATCACACATGATTTCAAAAGGTCTAGTCCAATCAGGTGCTGAAATTATCGGTGCGGAGATAAGTCTGTGCTTAAGCTCCTCCCAAGCTTGTAAACATTCTTCATCAAATTTGAAGGGTATATCTTTTCCTAAGAGATTTATCAAAGGTCTAGCAATTTTGCTAAACCCCTGAATGAATCTTCTATAGAAACCAGCGTGCCCTAGAAATTGTCTAATGACTTTTAAGCATTTTGGCTCAAGGAGCTTTGTTATTACTTCCACTTTAGATCTATCAACCTCAATTTCTTTATTTGAAACCTCGTGCCCTAAGACTATTCCTTACTTGACAATAAAGTGACACTTTTCCCAGTTGAGTGTCAAGTTTTTCTCCATGTATTGTTGTAAAACCAGCTTAAGATGGTGCAAGCATTGTTTAAAGGAATCGCCATAAATAGAGAAATCATCCATGAAAATCTCCAAAAATCTTTCCACCATGTCAGAAAAAAGACTAAGCATGCAACGTTGAAACGTTGCGGGAGCATTGCATAGGCCGAAGGGCATTCTTCGGTATGCAAATGTTCCAAAGGGACAGGTGAAGGTAGTCTTGTCTTGATCCTCGGGAGCGATAGGGATTTGATTATATCCTGAATATCTATCCAGGAGTACTCGTGTCCAGCTAGTCTCTCGAGCATTTGGTCTATGAACGGAAGGGGAAAGTGATCTTTACACGTGGCAGTGTTTAATTTTCAGTAATCAATACAAACTCGAATCTTCATAGGAAGTCGAGTTTGTACCAATTCTTTCTTATCATTTTCTACCACGGTAAACCCTGCTTTCTTTGGCACGCGTGGACTGGACTTACCCATTGGCTATCGGACATGGGATAGATAATCCCATTGTCTAATAGCTTCAAAATCTCAGCTCTAACAGCCTCCTGCATGATTGGGTTCAGTCTACGTTGTGGGTCACGTTTTGATGTTGCACAATGGATGGACTAATCCCCTTTATATCAGCCATGGTCCAACCAATGGCTTCTCGATTCTCTCTTAATACCGTAAGGAGATCCTCTTCTTATTGTTTAGTAAAAAACTTCTTTCTCATCCAAGTACTGGTACTTGAGAAGGTTGGGAAGAACCTTAAGCTCGGAAGAAGGGACAGGATATATCAATGATTGTTCTTTATGCAAGGGAAGGATAGGGGTGGCATTTGTGGCCCATTCCACTGTGGACTCGATGATCTGATCAAGGTTGAAGTCGACTCCAAGTCAAATTCTTTATCGGAATCATATTCAATCTCCATGTCATGTTCACTTGTTAATCCCTCGATTAAGTTCACTTCAAATGACTCATTATCCAAATCTCGAGGTTGTTTTCCCAGGTGGAAAACATTCACCTTTTTTGTCATATCTCCAAAAGTTAGACACATTGATTCATTCCTACAGTTGATGATTGCGTTTGCAGTGGCTAGGAAGGGTCATCCTAGAATGACAGGTGTCTGAGCTTTGGGATTGTGTACGGGTTGTGTCTCTAGAACAATAAAGTCTACGGGGTAAATGAATTCCCCGACCCGAACATCTGTAATCTCCCCCTTGGGAATCTTTACAGATCGATCAGCCAGTTGTATAGTAACTTTGGTTGGACGGAGGTCACCCAACCCAAGTTGCTGATACACAGAGAAAGGAAGAAGATTGATGCTGGCTCCTAGATCAAGTAACGCCCTGTTTATCGTGGTCTGTCCTATAATACAGGAAATGGTTGGACTCCCTGGGTCCTTATATTTCACAAGAATTGGCCCAGTTAGTCACTCACTTATGTTTGAATCTAGGAAGACCTTCTTTGGGACATTTGCTTTCCTTTTCTTGGTGCACATATCTTTTAAGAACTCGGCATATGAGGGGACTTGTTGTATGGCATCAAGAAGGGGTACATTAATCTGGACCTGATTAACATTTTCCTAATCTTTTCCATTTGAGCATTAGTCTTTTGGTTTGCTAGCCTATTAGGGAATGGTACAATAGGCTTGTATGGTTGCTCATTTGTCTTATCTTTGTCATTGGGTTTGGAGGTTGACGGTTGTGAACTTGAAGATGGATCATTTTGAGTTGGTGGTACCAGAATAGGAGGTGTTGATACTGATACTAATTTATTGGGTTGATTGGAAACCTGATTATCTATCTGCTTTGCAGATCTTAAAATATGAATAGTATTGCATTGACTTGGACCTATGTCTTCAGCTTCATGAATAGGGAAGGGGTTTTTAGGATTGGGCAATGGCTGACTTGGTAGTGTTTCCTTTTGTCTTTCATTCAAAGAGTTAGCCAGTTGACCTATCTGAACCTCTAACCTGTTGATAGCCTGATTGTGGGTGTTCATCATTGAGGCCTGATTTTTAGATAAGTTTTCAATCATTCTTTCCAAATCTGACAATTTTTTATCTGGATGATTTTGTGTTTGTTATTGCTGATATGTGGGCTGAAAGCTTGATTGGAAATTTGGTGGACTCTGGTGGAAACTAGGTTGATGAGACTGAGCAGGATATTGGTGTGAAAATGGTTGCCTTGCTTGCTCATGACCAGAGTGACTCCATGAGAAATTTGGATGGTTCCTCCATCCCAGGTTGTATGTTTTGGAGTATGGATTATAGTTGGGTCTGGAGTATGCTGCATTCATATTTTCAGGGTACATTTGAGCTTGGTAAACAGGACACTCTTCAAGCAGGTGGTTAAGAGCATGGCAGTAGATATAACCCGGGTTGATCTAATTCACAGCATTTAGTTCCCTAGCTTCGAGCAGTTCTAGCCTTTTCATCAGTTGTGTTATCTTCGCCTCAGCAGCTATAGAGGATTCAATCGAATGCATATCAGTTCTAGAAGTGGTGGGATTGATTTTCTCTGGGCAAGACTCCCACTGAATGGTTTTTTCTGCTAAAGCTTCAAAGAGGTCCCAACCCTGGTTCTCATCTTTTTTCAAAAATTCCCCTTGGCATATGGTCTCAAGAAGTGTCTTGGTTTGGTAGTCTAGTCCGTCATAAAGAATTTGGCACTGCCGCCACTTCTTTATGCCGTGATGAGGACATTGGGCTAGTAAATCTTTAAACCGTTCAAAATACTTCCAAAATGGTTCACTAGATTCCTGCTTAAACTGCATTATGTTTTTTCTGATGAGGGTCGTTTATGAATGGGATAGAACTTCTTAAGAAAGACTTTGACAAAATCATCCCATGAAGAGATAGAACTGGCGAGCATATTATATGGCCATTTCTTGGCAATATCCTTAAGCGCGAAGGGTATGAACCTTAATCTAACAGCATCTTCCCCCAGTTGGGGAATTCTCATCATCAAACATACTTCTTCAAACTCACGAATGAAGAAATATGCGTCCTCAGATTCTAGGCCATGAAACCTAGAGAGTGTATTTATGAATTATGGTTTAAGCTTAAAATTGTTTTCATTTGCCTCAGGTAAAAGAATGCATGAAGGAAGTGAAGTGCGAATGGGGTAGAACTTGTCTTGGAGAGAAGTATTGTTAGTCATGATGGGGATTGTATCAGGAAGTGGTGTTTGTGCAAGTGTAGAAGTCCTAACAAGTCTTGCTGAGATTGGATCCCGGTACCACTCTTGCATGCACAATCACAGACAACGTTCACCGATCAAGCAAGCGGAAAAAGGAAAATAACAAACAAGAAAAAAAGAAAAAACAATTACAAGCTATTTAGGATACCTGGACCTAGACGACTCCTAACTGTTCGATGAACCGAAGAAGGTTATTGCTCGAGTCAGACCACAACTAATCAGCCAGGTAGGGGCAAAATACGGTGGGAGGTATCCGTGCGTAAGCAACGAGCCTTAATTATGCCAAATCATGGTATCTTCGAGGCTTAAATTCTTAATCCCCAACCTTAGACACTGATTTGACTGGAGTATGAATCAAAAATAATTTTCAACTTCAGCTGATCTCTTAACGAGTCCGGATGTCCCAGGGGCCAACGTCTATCAATTTTTATTAAAGAGCTTGGGATTATGACTGCTTGGATTATGATTTTTGGGCCAAGGAAGGGTGATTAAATCCCCACCTTATCTTGTTATTGGGTGGTGCCCTTAAGGTCAATTTGTGCAGGTGTACAATATATGCAACCAAGATTCACTCAAAGCGATGTAAAGCAACCAAGAGATGAGTCCTATTCTAAATGCAATACGAACGTACCTTGCTCTAGCACTCTTCAACAGTAAAGTAAATGAATTGAAAAGACACGTGACTAAAATGCAAACGTCTAATCAATTTTTAAAATTTTCAACAAAAGTTTTTACTGTTGATTTATTAGCAGGCTTCTGGTGATAGCATACAAGAAATAAAATTTGCAGCAAGCTATGCTTTTGCAAAGCAAGCAGCCCTGCACAAAATCAGTTAGTAGTGAACTCTTCTTTGTCACGGTTCCGCGGCAAAAACTGAGAAAACGTGGTAATTCAGAGGGTTCTTGGTCTCTGCTTTCTAGAGCAGAGGCCCAAAACCACTTATATGTTACTGCAAGTCTTTGTTTCTTGTTTCCCTAACCTATAACCTGCAATAGAGAAGAAAAATTCATTTTAGTTCAAAAAACTCAAATAAAAACCGTTGCTCTCCCTGGCAACGGTGCCAAAAATTTGTTTGGAATTAGGAGTTTTACTAGTATTCAGAGAGAGGGTTTAGAGTAAACCTTTGATGTTCGTGTGTTGATGTTCAAAAGCTCTAAATGTATTTGTAGGTTTACTAAACTCCTTCTGAATCACCATCGTAGCACAAGCTATTACGGGTCGATTCCACAGGGAGAGTTAGCGATAGAAGCATTCACGATTTTTTTATATTGAGATTTTTTTCAAGAAGAAAAACGAAAGTCCTTCTTTGTTTTAAGAAAAACAAAATGATGGAGAAAGTGAATGAAAAATTCTTTGTGGGTTTTGTAGAAGAAAAAGGAAAAGGATGGAAAGAAAGACGAAATGAGAATGGATGTATTTTGAAAAGAGAACATTTTAATAAAAGAAACTTTGAAGTACTATAGGAAGAGAAACCATGACTAACTAACACTCTAATTTACTAGCTTACTAATCTCATAGGGTGATGAATGCCTCATATTGATTCATTGGCAAAGACTTGTCTTGCTTGTTTAGTCAATGAATTGTCCCATGTAGAGGATGAGTTATCTTCTCGGCTTGACTAGTTGCCTCATTGATTCATTGGCTCCCGAGATAGATTTTCAGTGATGGAATAAGGATAGTCACTCAAAGATATGCTAAGAAAGAAAATACAAGATTCATTAGTCCATCAAAGCTATACTTAAGCTAGCATGAAATAAGAAAATTGTACTATTAGTCATAAGCATAGTTAAGTGCTCCATCTTCATGTTCCATCAAGGCACTTGTTCTAAAGACAAGGTTCTAAATGAGGCTCACATGAATCATATGGAAGGGGAACAAGCATTTGCTAAGAATTAAAAGTAACTCATCTTCATTGGGATAAGAGAGACTTGAAAATTGCAAGACTACAATAAAGCATCCAATGATTCACATGAGTTAGCAATCACCCAAGAGTTAGTAATTAGTAAAGTTAAAGGTTAGTTAGTCATGTTAGGAAGTTAGCTAGACATGAAAGTAATGATCAAACAACAATCCATTGTAGAAGGCAAATGCAAAAGTAGTAAAAGCTTGAAGGAAACAATGCACTAGAATAAGAAAAGATGGAAAGAAGGAAAGATCAATTCTTGCATTGAGTTGTCACCTGCTCTAATTACAAGATTTCTCACTCTCTCTCTCTCTCTTTTTTCTGAATTCTAGAAGGAGAAAGAAAATTACAATAGAATCTAAAGAAAACCTAGAGAAAATCCCAACAATTTTCCCAAAAATACAATGCTTTTCTCTCCTCCCTGATTACAGAGGCCCTAGGGGTCTATTTATAGGCTCCAGGAGACGAGGCCTTCCAATCACAGCCATGGGATTAATCGCTAGATCAACGGCCAGAGGATTGCCGCGGATCCGCGGCCAAAGCCGCGTTTCCGTGGCAGAATCTTGGCCGTTGCGCCAGTGAATTCTTCTGACATTTTGTTATCCTTCATGTGCCTTGCTGGACCTTCTAGAATGTGGGAAATATTCGTGGATGAATCCAGATGTGGGCTTCCTCCTTGGGCTTCTAAATTAATCCTTTAATTCCCTTAAAAAATCATTGTTGATGGGCCTTCATCTCTATTAATGTTGGACCTGAAAAAGAGAGGAAAAAAGCAATAAAAATCTCATTTTTCTTTATAAAAAGCATAGTATGGTAGTAAAAAATGATGCATTAATGAACTCCAATCAGTAGGTCCTCAAAATTGCTTATATCGCAAATCAATTCTTATTATGGTAAAATATACCTCTGACAAATTACTGTTAAGTTTAATATCATACCTCTAACAAGGAACAAGTTGCTGCCAAGTTCAACATTAAACCTCTAACAGTCACTTCCCTCAGGCTTCCATATCAAAGCTGAGACGAGTGATGCTAAGTTCAACATCATACCTCTAGCATCCGGTTCATTGTTAAGTTTAACATTATACCTATGACAATGACTTTCACTGAAACTTTCGTATCGAAGTCGAGATGATCAATGTTAAGTTCAAAATTACACCTCTAGCATTACCTCCACTGTTAAGTTTAACACTATACCTATAATAGTGGTATCTTCATTTTTCCCAAACAAAACTGAAATTCCTATGGAGCTAAATTAATAGTACACCTTTAGCTCACATCCCTATCAAGTTAATATCATGCCTCTGATAAGATTCAATCCAATTTATTAAGTAAATATCATATCTCTGACGGTAAAGAAATACTCAGATCCTCTACCGGTCTAGTTTCACTTGTTATTCTCGTCAATAGAATGACAAGTCCACTTAAAATCACTGTTAGGTCTCTACTCTCCGGCTGAGTCTTAATTACGTTAATACTAAACCTCTAATGATATACCTAATCACAATCCCTTGCAGAGTAAAAACTTCACTTGTCCTTCTCATCCATATAATGACAAGTCCACAGAACCCATTCCACTCCTGTCAAGTTAACATCACAACTCTGATATTATCTCTTTTTTATTCCTTAAATGGAATTTTTCAGCCTTGCGTTGCTAAGTTAAAATATCACACTTCTAGCAAATTAAAGATAATCATTTTTACTTATCTGACTTTCAATGCAAAAAGGAAGTCAAGGCAAATAAGAAGGCAGGAAAAAGTGTCACTTTTATTAATATTCAAAAATATGAAAGTTATACAAAATGCTCTCTTATCCAATAAGATTGAGTGTTACAACAAACGAGTACAAAGAAGTTCCTCTTGCTCAGTAAAAGGTTGCACTTACTCCTTGAAATATTGAAGATACACAAAGTTCGTCTTCATGATTATAGTCAGGAACAGCAATCTACTTTCACTTCTCTTGAGAATAATGGTGTTTCTCAAGGGTGAAATGCAAGAGAGCATTCTAATTTCACCTGACCAACTGGTGTGAAGATCTTCATAAGGCCGTAATCCTTCGCTTAATGGTAAGCTCCGCCACCAGAAAGTCATCTAATGAGCAAGGGTTTTTCGTCGCTGTCACTTCTTTGAATAAGATTGGTGAAAGTAAGATCTGAGACCTTACTGGTGACGTTCTATATTCCGTGACCTTCAAATGCGCCATGCTCATTATAATCATGAAGGATCCGAGACCTTACTGGTGCATCATGCCCAATAATATCTTAATGTATATCAAGAATCGCGTGGATCTTCCTCGCCCTTGGACAGAAGTCTCACTCTTAAGTTATCACTAATTGAACGAACTGGTCATTTCATGTCTATCATAATAGACGCGGCAAAGACACTGGAACCAGCACCATCGATATGGCCAAGACCTGTAAGAAGGAAAAACCCGAGGTTTAAATTTCTTCAAAGACAGAAGATATGGACCCAAGTGCACGACCCAACATTAGGCTCGCGTCTGATGATTGAAATGTAGAGTATATATATTAAGTGCATAGACACTGGCCTTAAGGATTTTTCTAAGTCAAGAACTCCAGACGCGAGTCTTATACGTGAAACCTACGTTTAAGGCTTTAAGACGCAGAATTTACCATGCTCTGCATGACAGAAAATATGGATCCAAAGGCACAGACGTGAGAATTAAGTCATGAACTCCAAACATGAGTCTTATACGCGAATCTCACATTTAAAGCTTCAAGATGCAGAGTTTACCATGCTCTGCAAGAAAAAAAAATGTATCCAAAGGCACAGATGTGGGTCTTAAGTCACGAAATCCAGACTCGAGTCTTATATGCGAATCTTGCATCTAAAGCTTCAAGGCATAGAGTTTATCACGCTCTACAAAGACAGAAAATATAGATCCGAATGCATAGCCCAATATGAGACTCGCATCTGATGATTGAAACTCAAGGCATATATTAAGGGTACAGACGCGAGTCTTAAAAATTTTCTAAGTCATGAACTCCAAACATGAGTCTTATACACAAGACTCGCGTTTAAAGCCTCAAGACGCAGAGTTCACCACGAACTCGGGACTCAGAAATCAACAAGCTTACGTTTCATCGATTAACACGAGGATTGTGTTTGCAGAGCATGGACACATGGATCTCAAGCCGACCGTCTAAACTTTAAGGAAGAGGTTTTTGGAAGTTTCAGAAGAAGATCAAGAGATAGAGTCTCTTCATAATCGACGATAACCGAGCTTCAAGGAAACATAACCTTATCACGAGTGGTAATGGCAAAAAAGGCCTTTCCTACCTGAAGAAAAGTTCTCTGGAGGGTGGACATTATCTGTCAGGGCACGACCATGAAAGCACTAGAGGAGATGCTTTTTGATTTTAAAATCACTTAACAGTGATAATCTTTGAAGAAGATTGCAAGAAAGCATTAACGTTTTGGGTTCTTTTAAGAACTCTAAAAGTTCTTCAGGATGCATTCCTAAAGAAGAAGACGGTCTAAGAACTCAAAAGGTTTTTCAGAGCACATGCCCGTGAAAAAAAACAATCAAGATGAATGGCCGTTAAGAGGTTTATGGCCTATTTATAGGTCACTAATGGTTATTAATTAAAGACATAAAAATCAAATCCATTCTTAAAGGCCAATTAATAGCCTTAGTTCACAATGCGAATCTCAAATCCAGTCTGAGTAAGATACGTGAATTTTTGTCCTGGGAAATCCTAACGACGCGCGTCCCCAACCGTCAATGCCGGTTCTGCCTCAAATGATCCAGTGAGTTCTTCGCACATGGAGAGTCGCATCATCAAAACCTCATCTATATAACTACAAGTGATACTTCAAGGGCTACATTTTTAAGTTTGCTTCACAAACTGAAGGCCGTGCCACCTCTAACAAGTTGCAGGTTGTGTTTTGACAACAAAATAAAGACCTCATCTCTCCGACCGTGATGGACTGCGTTCCCTCAACAAATGGAAAATCGCGTCCCTTCGATGGCCAAAGGCTGCATCCCTTCATCAATTCAGGGCCGCGTCTCCCCGACGATTCAGAGCCGCGTCTCCCTAATGATTCAGAGTCAACTATCTGAAATGATTTTCTGGAGAGTAAGCATGCTGGCATTGCTAATCCGGCTACATGGCTCCCTTGATTTACCAGCAATCACCGGAGTAGTCCTCTGAAGAACAAAAATCATATCGGGTAAACACCACCAATATGTCCAAAATGACACTTTTTGGATAGAGGTTTTGAGGAGTATCGCACTGCAAAAAGGATAACACAATAGTCAGCAACCTGAAAATTGTCAAGTGTTGAAGCACAAATGCAAGGTTCACCTAAGAAGCGCGTCTAATGACTGAGACACAAAGTTCAGTGAGACCCGCATCTAACCTTAGAGACGCGAGGTTCACATGAAGTCCACGTCTGAATTCCACCACTTGGAAAATTTTCGAAGTGTTGAAATTAAATGCAAGGCTTAGTGAAACTCGCATTCAATAGATAGATACAGACTCAAGCTGATGAAGCGAAGACGCGGTGGTCATCAAACCCGCGTCTTGCCTACCAGTGCAAGAGTCGCGTCTGTAAATCAAGCGCAGACATGAACCTCATGTTTGTGATTCAACTCCAGAAGAGGCTTAAGAATTAATATAATTCTTCAAGTTCTTTAATGGTGAAAGCCAATTCAGTCTTACTACCTGAAATGGGGGCCTCCTGTGTGGAAGAACTTTCCATCTGAACCTCTGGAGCGACATCGCTCGAGGAAAAAGCCACAGGCTTGGTCTTTGGGTCCATTTTGATAGTGAATTTTTTAGGAAAGATGGAGACAAAAAAGAAAAAGCTCCTTAAAACTCTGGACGCAGAGTTCAACGGAGAAGAAAGAGTCTGATAATGACCCTTGAAGGACTGCTATCTTTTTTTATAGACGCAGATTAAAAAGCCTAATAGAACTAAGGATAATACCACCAAAAATATAAAAATAAATAAATAAATAAATAAGGTATAAGAGTTAGAGTTAAAGAACTCTTAGTCAAAATTTCACGGTCAATAGAGGTGCATATGACTTAGGGTAAAGTAATAGACTAGATGAGAAATACAATTTGACTCTTTACTTTGATTGATAACAAGTTTTTGAATAGAAACTAAGTTAAGGAATAAAAAATTTTGATTTTTCTATAACTTATAGATTACTTGAACTCTTACAATAATACTTCAAATATTTTCTCTCTTTCAAAATGCTTTTCAAAAATACTAACTTTTTATTTCTTTTTTCTTTATGAATTTTGTGGGTGCAATCCACTGAAAACCCTCACAAGACAAAGCTCGTCCTCTAGGGATAACCTAGAGGTTTAACGGCTTGTTGCACATGCTCAGTGCAATCGAGTAACCTGCGAAAGTGGTCTAATAATTTTTTAGGGTTAGTTTTTATGTTTCGCTCAAATGCGAGTAAAAGATAAGTGTGAGAGTATGATTGGTCACCTATAATTCATATATAATGTCATATTTCCATATTTATTGTCTAATAAATCATGTATTTAGTCTTATTTTTGTTTAATAAAATGCAGACCCATTACTAATGAAGATGAAAGAAAATTGAGCCCAAGAACCCGCTTTAATTCTGATTTAAATCTAAATTAAAGAAAGGAATAAATATTCAGGAGGAGAGCCATGATTCCAGCTGAAGATCAATGCATATCAGGGAGGATCACATTAAATAAAATTGGTTAATTTGATTTTTTGTGAATCCAAATCATTTAGCTTGAGGATTACCGAAGGTCAGATCAATACCAGGGATCAAATAAAAAATCTGTCTGCTAAAAGGCGATAAAACTAGCCGCTAGCAGAATCTCCCCCTGGATATGGCCAGGCCACAGAAACGCGGCTTTGGCCGCGTTTTCACAGCCATCTGGTAGAGATAAGGGGAGCATTTTCTCCCCTTATCTCCTCACTCCTATCCCCTCTGGGTTTTTGCCTATAAAAGGTAGGATGTTTACTGAAGAAGGGACTGAAGACTAGTTTATTTTTCTACCTTTATTTTTAGGATTTAGAATCAATATTAGATAGTTTATGGGAAATTGTATCTTATTTTATTTTTGTAGTTCAGTCCAGAAATAAGTAAGAGAGAGGAAAAGAGTGTGCAATTGACTATTGAAGTGACAATCAAAAGGGATTTACTATTGCTTATCTCTTCTCAAACTTTACTGGTATGTCTTTATTTTCAATTCATTTCATTTTCATAGTTATGAATAGCTAAATCGGTTTTCTGGGCTCACTATTCTCCTTCTTCTATGATGTTTTTCTTCTTAATCCATCTCTATTGAAAAGAACCCAATGAATAATATGGATGCCTAGATTAAGCCTTGCATATTGGTAAGTGCTCTTGAAAGCACATGAGGATGGGAAATGATTTGATCTAACTTCTGAAATAGATCTTGAAAAGAACTTATTTTTATTCCATGCTTGCTTTAATGCTTTGATGGTTTAATATTCAACTTAAAGAACGATTTTAAATCTTAAGTTCAATTTCTGAAATGTATCTTATGTGTTTTACTTGATCTCTTTTTACATGACTTAAATCTTCGCCAATGACCTCAATGAGGCATTTTAAACTTTCAAAAGAATGACACATGGTTGAACAATAAAATAGTGCGCCCAGATTCTTCTTTATTAAAAATAGATAAACATAATCACTCTTAAAACCTTTTAAAGATCACTTTTTCCAAAACTTTTTTCAAGTTTTAAGTTTTACTTAAATCATCTCTTTACTCTCTATTCTCTTTTCACTTTAAAAAACACCAACACCATTCTTTACTTTTGAAACAATACATTGAAACATTTTCATCGCATTCCTCTTCGTGGACACGACTCTTAGCCCTAGATACACGGTAATTCTCTCACATTATTTACAATCAAGCACCATCCACATTAAGTATCCATCCTTCCAAAAAGTCGCTCTATGATGGGACTCCTGAAGTGAACTTAGCAGTAAAGTCTGCCAAGACTTGCCCCTTGATTGTTGTCCTTGATTCATATTTTATGCTGTATGGCTTCAACTCCATAGTCCACTAGGCTATTCGTGTGGTTTCCTGTGGATTCGCCATGATGTGTTTCAAAGGATGTTCCGTCAGCAGGATGTTTTGAAAAGATTGAAAGTAGTATTTCAGCTTCCTTGAATTATGAAGAAAGCAAGAACCATCTTTTTAATCCTTTGGTACTTTGTTTCTGTATCAAGTAGGGACTTGCTGACATAGTACACTGGCTTTTGAATGCCTTCCTCTTTCTAAACCAAAGCTTCACTCACAACTGACTTTGATATTGCTAGGTAAAGGAATAGTGTTTCTCTAGTAACGAGTTTGGATAGGAGAGGGGAGTGGCTAGATACCTCTTTAGGCCCTGGATCGCGGCTTCACACTCTTCATTCCAAATTTGCCTCGATCTTCTTTATGGCTTGGAAGAACAGTTTGTATTTGTCTATAGATCAACAGAGGAATCAATTCAAGCCTGTGAGGCATCCGTTCAGTTCAGCATCTGGACTTCTTTGGCATAGGTCGGGGACTTCATGCACAGGATGGCAGATATCTGGCCGGGGTTGCTTCAATACACCGTTGGGTGACCAGATAATCCAAGAACTTTTTGGAGGCCACACAAAGTGTACTTCTCTGGATTGAGCCTGACCTTATACTTTCGGAGGCGATTGAATGCCTCATTTAGGTGTTACACATGGTCAGCACACTGAAGACTCTTCACGAACATGTCACCGACGTACACTTCATGGTATGTCCGATTAACTCCTTGAAGACCATGTTGACCTTCTGCTAAAAGGTTGCTCTTGCATTTTTCAATCTGAAAAGAATCACCTTATAGATGTAGATTCCTTGATCGGTGATGAACATCTTGTCTTTATTTGATAGATGCATCTTAATCTCATTGTAACCTGAGTAAGTGTAACATCCAAAAAAATTTATACCTTATTTTATATTATTTTTCATGCATGTGTTTGATATGTCCAAGAAAGGAGGCCCATTCGAATATATGTAAAATTTTCTCTATTAGACAATTATCTATATTTCAAAATTTGAAAACATACATATATGAAAGGATTTAAAGGTTCAATATTCAAATTATTCAAAATTGTTTTGCAACTATGATTTGCCAGATTAGTCAACTTGATAGAGTATACGTTGACTAATTTGTGTTCTCGAATCAAGTATTGGTCTCTATTTGTGTCTACTAGTCAACTAGACTGAGATATAAGTCGACTTGTCTGAGTGTTTGCAAACTAATATCAGAATATCTAATTTGATTGTTAACTAACCTGATCTATCAGTCGACTAGACTGTTTCTACTTTCAAATTATCAATTTTATTTTGACCTATTAGTCGACTGGTCTGAGTTATTAGTCGACTAGTCCGCATGTGTATGATTTTATTAGTCAACTAGCCTAATGCTATAAGTAAACTAGGTATCATTCAACATGTTTTTTCTTTAAAACAAAACACTATTTGAGAGGAGACCAAGCTAGACTTTTCTTCTTCATGAAAAGATATTTGTGCTTGATGGGTTGGGTTCACTTTTGAAATTTTGGTTTAGAACCAATAAGAGAGTATTTGTAACCAAATAACCCATATATATATATATATATATATATATATATAAGAGAGAGAGAGAGAGACTTTTGTTCTTCCAAAAGGATTCGAGCTCAAATCCTTCCCTCAAATTCAACCCTCTGACATTCGAATACAATCTCCGTTGAAGTTGATCTATATTATTTCAAGTATCTATGAACAAAAAATCAAATTTTTGAATTCTTTTTGCTCATCCATCAAGCGACGCAAAATGGACCGCCGAAAATAGTGAGTTGGTTAGATCTATGTCTTTAGACATATAAATTCTCGATTCGACCATTTCATTATGATCTAAATATTTAAAAAACCTACGAACCAATTTTTGTTAGATTTCAAGTGTTCTACACGTTAAACTAACCAATTCACTATTTAGGCTGTCCATTTTTTTCCTACTTGATGCATGAGCAAAAAGTGATTAAAACACTTGATTTTTGATTTATAGATACTTGAAATGATATGGATCAACTTCAACTGAGTAGATCTTGTATTCGAATGTTGGATGTTGGTATTTGAGTGGGAAGGATTCATCCTCAAATCCTTTTGGAAAAACACAAGTCTCTCTCTCTCTCTCTCTCTCTATATATATATATATATATATATATATATATATATATATATATATATATATATATATATAAAGGAGTTACTGTACCTCAACCGATGGCTGAGAGAGTTTCTCAGCCGGCAGGACGTGGCAATATAATAGCCACGAAATTGACATTAATTTTGGTGGACAAAAACCAAAGAAGTCCCGCCGACTTACTACCAGTCACTTCAACAGTGGCTTTGACGAAAATACCCTCCCTCACAACTTTGTAATGTATGTAAAACATTTCCTTTCAAAAAAATTTACAGATCTAAATTTTCAGTTGATCATTCTGAAGAGATTAGTGCTATTGTTTCACAATATTTCTTATTTTTTTTAAAAATATATTTGCTACATATGGCGCCGAAGAAATCATCTGTGGAAAAAGGAAATGGGGAAACAAAAGCAAATTTTTTTAGGGTTTGTAAATTTTAATAGTTATATTTTTTCAGATTTGATTCCATTTCTTTAAGTTTTTTTTGAAAACTTGCGACCATGGTCGTAAATAAGAGAGAGATTCACAAACTTACGATCATGAATCGCTTTTTAAATTTATAAATTTGTAATACAGCGACAAAGATCCAATTTTTTCTAGTTTTTTGAACGTTGCAGTTGTTTGAATTAGCATTGTAGATATATGCTATCTTGGTCGTAGCATTTTAAAAATTATTAATTTTTTCATTACTTTTTCTGTCGACCTGGGTCTAAGATGTTTCAATTAGAGTTGTAGATGTATCCGACCTTGGTCGCAGAGTTTTAAAAATTATTTGTTTTTTTCCTTCCTTTTTCTGTTGACCTGGGTCGCAGTTGTTTGAATTAGCCTTCTAGATGTATGCGACCTTGGTCGTAGAGTTTTAAGAATTATTTGTTTTTTCCTTCCCTTTTCTGACGACCTGGGTCGCAGTTGTTTGAATTAGCCTTCTAGGTGTATGCGACCTTGGTCGCAGAGTTTAAAAAGTTATTTGTTTTTCCTTCCCTTTTCTGACGACTTGGGTCGTAGTTGTTTGAATTAGCCTTCTAGATATATGCGACCTTGGTCGTAGAGTTTTAAAAATTATTTATTTTTCCTTCCTTTTTCTGACGACCTGGGTCCCAGAGTTTTAAAAATTATTTGAGATATCGCAATGTTGCCGTTCAATCTCTCCTTGTTGAGAGTATGGTCGCAGTCTGTTACCTAGGTTATCGTGATTGCATATTGCGACCTTGGTCGCTGTATGATGATGCAAAGGTCTCATCATGCTAAATTTTTTAGGTTTATTACAAAATTGCAGTGCGACTTTGGTCGCAATGTATTATATTCTACTAAATTGGATTAACTGGCCACTAATATATCACACAGTGATATAATTGGTGAATTATTTTGTTTAATTAGAAAATTGCGACCGGAATCGCAGTGTAAAATATCAATCGACCTAGATCGTAGTGAATTATAATTTATTAAATTATGTTGCGACTAAGGTCGCAGTCTTATTTTCTTTTATTTTTTTAAATAAACATTAAACTAATGTTGTTAATGTTTTTTCATCTATAGGTAAACAACAAGTGAAGGTTTGTCCTCTGAGATCGAGCCTAAAGCCTATGTATGAATTCATTAGGTAATTCAAAAAGCACATTCAGGGCGATTTCATAGATGCGATGAAGAAGACCCCGTTTGGCTCAATCTTCATGGCCTTCTACAATGAGAAATTTGGAAGTGAAAAAGGTCTAAAATCAAACATCAGTGTACTGAGAATTATAGACCAGTATGATAGGGATACAAGGACCTTTAGAATTGGAGGAAAATAAATTAAGTTAACAGTAAAGGATATTGCCCTAACTTTTGGTCTACCTATCAATGGGGCGGATTTTATTATGAATAAGACATGTACAATGAAGGACAGAGGGGTTATAAAACATTATTTCCCTAATATTAAGAAGATCACGAAAGTATCCATTGAAGAAGCTTTGGATGATCTTCTGGTCAAGAAAAGAAGGAGTGAATTAGATGTGACCAAGAATGAACAGCATGAGCAGCAAGTGACTTTAAATGAAATTATAAGAGAGACAAAGGCTTGCAGCTCAAGACTTTACGATAATAATCATCTTATATATGTCGGCCACTCTATTCTTTTCTGACAGTAAATGCACGGTGCCGTAGTATATTGTGAAATAGATTGCCAATATGTAGCTGATGAGGACAATATGCTGGGCTAAAGCTGTTTGGCAATTCCTGATTTAGTCAATGGACATCTTCAGGCACACCACGTACGAGCCGCAAGGATGCTCCGTGCAAATTATTGTAAGTATGAATATCATATTTGGCAAACATTATATGAAATTTTCTTATATCTTGTGAATATTTGTGTAAACTAATGTAATTATGCAGTTTTCAGTATTGACTATGTGAAAGGGCTCTTATTTTGAGTCGAGGTCTGATTTGGAGGACAAAACCCCACGCGCAGTAAGATGGGATCTCCAAAACATTGCAGAGCTCTGGTTGAACTTGATCTAAATGAGTTTGATGCACATATCGTAAGTTTTTAAATATTAGCGACCATATACTGTTGATTAAAATTTTATACATTAAAATAGACTGCGACCTCGGTCGCAGTTCAATTTATGTGCAGCACAATTGTGTGCGACCACGGTCACATTTCCTTGATAAGTCATTAGAAATAAACTGCGACCATGGTCGCAGTTATATTTATTCCATTGATATGTGCTGCGATCATGTTCGCAGTAAGGATTTATTTGTCTGATTTAATGCTTATAACTGCGACCTAGGTCACAGTTCCTTATTAGCTATTCTAGTAAATGTTTCATTCATCTGCGGTACAACTATAAGATTTCTATAAGATTTCAGTTTATTTTTTTCTTCAGATTTGTGTCGAATGGCCAACATCTCTAATGATGAAAGAAATATGATTGGCCTTCCTATTGAAGGAGGAGAGGAAGAAGAAGAAGAAGAAGATACACATAATGAAGCTGACATCCCGGCGGAAACGGAACCAGAAGCGGCCGAAATAGCTGAGGAACGAACGAGTGAAGAAGAACCAACTATTGCAGGTTATTTGCCACCACCACGGGATGAATAAGCTAAAAAAATTGAAGTTTTATGGAATGAAAATCAGTACTTAAGAGCATATGTTTATCAGTTAGGAAAAAAATTGAAAAAAATAGAGACTGAGAAAACACTCAAGGCTGAATTAAAAAAAAAAGAAGAGAGAAGAGAGAAGAGAAAATTAAAAAAACAGCAGAGGAAATTAAAAGTGAAAGAAGAAGAAGAAGAGCTACTGAGAGCAGCCACTGCTATGGAGTAAAAGGAGAAGGAGAAGAGAAGGAGGGAAGAGGAGGAGCAGGAGAAGAGGAAGAGGGAAGAGGAGGAGAAGGAGAAGAGGAGGAAGGAAGAGGAGGAACAGGAGAAGAAGAAGAGGAGGAAGGTAGAGGAGGAGAAGAAGAGGCAGCTGAGGGCCTAGGAGGACAAAAATCATAAAATTCTTGTGGAGAAAAGGAAGAAAGGGGTGGAAGAGAAGAAGGAGAGGATGAAAGAAGAGGAGAAGAAGCAGAAAAGGATAAGGGAGCAAATGGAGAAGCAGGCAGAAGAGCAGGAGAAAAAAAATGGAAGAGGAGGAAATCGAGGGTTCTGAATTTAAAGTAACTATTGCTGGGAAAGATTTTCCTACTTTTTTTTTTAAATATAACTCAACAGATACTTGAACTCCAAAAGATAGAGCTTCTGAAGAAAAAATTCAAGAACAGACTGCGGTTCAGAAGCAATCCTTAAAAAGAAAAGTTTTGGATTACTCTAAAGGAACGATAGAAAGGGATGTCAAAGAACGCAAGCGCGCTGAAAGAGATCCCGATGACTCCGACTTTGTTTATCCAAAACAAAGAAAGAAAATTAATGAAGATCCTCTTCCATAACCTGCAGCTCAGACTTCTGCTACTAATTTCAGCAACGAACAGATTTCAGACACTCAGCTAAAAACTAGAGAATTGACTGAAACCACTACATACAGAATTCTGCAGCCACATCAACAAGCTCGCATCAAAAATTTCTTGGATAAGGCCTTCTCTGAGTAAGTTAATTAATTTTATTTAAAATCATATCAAAAAATATTTATATTAGAACAATATAATTATTAACTTTTTTTTTCTTGCAGTTCTACTGCATATCAGGATACTGACAACGGAATAATTGTTGCAAAAAATAATATTGAGGACCTGATATTCAGTAGAAATTTAGATGCCAATATAATTCATTTCTACATGAAGCATCTAGAGAAAAGAGGAGGATTAAAAAGTATATTCTTTCGAAGCGAAGCTTGGGTAAACATCTATTTTCTCCTTTACAGTTAATTGAAATATCAATTTTCTAATTAATTTAGTAAATTAAATTTTTGGACGTTAAATATTCTACTAGTAGTCTTTACTGCTGATAAGGCATAACGAATGTACTGCGACCTAGGTCGCAGTCGAGAATTTTATTAATCCTCACAAATATCAATTGAGTAATGAGGGTTGCGACCTTGGTCGCAGTTGTTGGCGACAGTCTTAATCAATAACACTGCGACCTTGGTCGTAGTGCATGTTAATATAACAGATGGGGTTACTAAGAAATGCTTAAAAATTAAACATGGATACCGATGATGGCGATCAAGGTCGCAACATAAAGTATATTAACCAAAAAACATTGCGACCAAGATCCCAATCTGTTGTCTTGTCAGAATAACATCTGGTTTTCATATTATTTTTTATACTTTGAATTTATTTTGAATTTAATTTTGTTGTTCACAGCATGGTATTGTATCTAAAAGTAGAGATTTTGAAGATTATTTCATCAAGCAGTTATTGAAAAATTGGACAATTGATGTGCAGTACATGTTCTTCCCGACCAATCACAAACACAGTGCCAAGGATCCCGGATTTCATTGGACCTTATTGGTATTTGATTGCCATATACAAGAGAGGATTTTTTACAATTCTTTTGTCCCAGCTGAAAAATCAAGTAGTACATTAAAGCTTTATCAAACAGATGTAAGAACAATGGTGAGTTGATTTTTAATATTTTGACTACTGAATACTTGCATTTAATTTGATTAATATTGATATTTTTTCTTTTGACATTGCAGAAAGAAAGGTTATTACAGATTTTTGAAATTGATTTCAATAAATTAATGAAAAAACATATATAAAATACGCAAGATGCCCCCAACAAGCGAACAGGTTTTTTTTGTGACATTTACCTAACATATTTTCTGCTTTTTTTGAGCACAAAAATCTAATTTCATTTAATGATTTTTCTGTACAATTTTCAGTGTTAATTGCGCTGTATATGTATGCAAGTATATGGAAAGTATAGCATTTGATAGTCTATCAGCTATTGATACTGTGACGGCTGCTGATGTACAGAGACTAAGAAGCGAGCTTGCATACATGATACTCACAGATAGAGAGAAAAGTTGGGATGAAGAAACAAAAATTATAAGAAGGATGGTATTTGAAGACTGACAATTGACATAATTTTTTAATTATAATATTGTTATTGCATTGATGTACCTCATTTTTTTTGATAAATGTAAAAATAGATGTAAAAGTGGTCTGTTGGGTTTATTAATTTAATTTATAAACATTTTTATACATTTGTTATACAATCCACTGAGATTTCTTTATTTCCATTCTATTGCTGTTACACAGTGCATTTTACTAATTCGCATTAATATTAGAAACAAACATGAGTTTAGAATTTGTACTGCGACTAAAGTCGTAGTCATGACCTGTGAAGTTGCATTGTTTTCTTATATTGCGATAATGTAATCGAGACAGCGATCGCGGTCGCAGTTATTGAATCATATATCAGATCGCACTACGACCGTGGTCGTATTGTCATAATCGGGACACCAAAGTTTTTATACACATAGCCCTTTATATATTTTTTAATTTTATTAACTTCAATAATTTATGTTAACGTAAACATAATCCTCCCTGTATTTTTCTACAATAAGATATTAAAACAATAATAATCTTCACGTGTTCAAAGTACAAAGTAACTTGATGTAATAATATATTAACTTTTTAACTGTTTTCAAAAACTGAACAGTCACCTGAAAAGTATACAATTTATTGAAAAAAGCAGAAAATAAATTTGGGACATGTTCACATCATTTGAGAGCTTAAACCTTTTGAAATTTTGGGATTAAGAATATATAAAGGGTCATCATTACAGGATTACAAACATACTAAATAGGTTTTGTTGAAATTCGTCTCTTTCAATATTCGGAAATAAATTCAAAAATGTCTTCTCCACCATCTTCACTGGAAAGAAGCCAATCATCTAATGATAATTGGATGTATAGTTCCGAATCGATCCCTCGCTACAGGTCAGAGGATGAGCTTGATACAGACGACCCAATCTGGGAGTTCATTGATGAACCAAAATACCGCTATGAAGAGGAAGAAAGCGAAGAGGAGATTGTTGGTAAAGAGGAGGAAGAGGAGGAAAGCGATACGAAAGACGAACACAGTCATAATATTGAGGACGAATCTGATTATGATGGTGATGACGAGGACGAGTAAATTAGCACTTTTAAATTTGTATTTTGATTTTTATAAATATATAAGCCTGTTTTGTAATGTTAAGTGTGTGAATTATAATTTTTATTATTTATCTTGGTTGAACTGCTGTACCTTTTTCACTAATTTTATTCATGTGGTAGACGCAACATGGAACTACGGTGCCAAGTTCTAAGCCAGAAATTGTCGAAATTGTCGAAGTTCTAAGTTCATTGACAAATATGAACTGCGATCATAGTCGCAGTGTTACTTTATATTTAGTGGATTAAAGCACAACATAGGGCAAAATTGTCAAAAATGGATGTTAAAATTAAAAAAAGGAATACGCTGCGACTATGTCGCAGTCAAAAAAATAACGTCAGCCAACTGCGACTCTGATCGCAGTCAATGAAACTACTGTAGACATCGAGAAAGTCAATATTCAAATGGGCAAATAAGAACTGCGACCATGGTCGTAGCGCTACTTTATGTTCAGTGGACTAAAGCACAACATAGGGCAAAATTGTCGAAATGGATGTTAAAATTAAATAAAAAAGGAAACGCTGCGACTATTGTCGAAGTCAAAAAAAATAACGTCAGCCAACTGTGACTTTAGTCGTAGTCATGAAACTGTTGTAGACATCAAGAAAGTCAATATTCAAATGGGCAAATATGAATGCGACCATGATCGCAGTGTTACTTTATGTTCAGTGGACTAAAGAACAACACAGGGCAAAATTGTCGAAATTAAATTTGAGCGGAAAATTTCAACTATATTTAAATGTTATAATCATACCAAGAGGCGGGGGACACTTTAAAAGCAACGAACCAATTTCCCTGCATAGAAACACTGCGACCACGGTCGCGATTATCCCCATACACTGCTTATATTTGCGACCAAAGTCGCTGTCTATGTTAAAGTAAGTAAAAGGTAAACTATATAGGCCAACTTTGTCACAGTGAAACTCTAAAGTACAACTACTTAAAAAAAAGTACAGTAGATGTGAAAAATGATATAAAAATCTACTTATAATGACAAGCCGGTCGTAGTATGCGACATGAATCTCTCTTCGCTGTGCGACCCTGGTCGCAGTTCATGATTGAAGCTGTCAAAATGAACACTTTATTCCTTCTAGATAGACGCAACATGAAATTACTTCTTCTGCAATTAAAAAGGAAAAGTAAGAATTTTAAACATAAAACTTTAGAAAGAACTATATAACAGGTTTAATTTAATACCAATAATGGACAACTAGTCCTGTAATGGCCCAGCTCTTGACAGTTTTCACATCTTCGATCCTTCACTTCCTTCTGAGATAGAGAATCTTCAAAACCAGACTTAAGCCTGGATGCAGCTCTAGGCCTCCCCTTGGTTGGTATAGGACCAATTGGATCGCGTGTAGTCAATTCTTCACTATCTCGCAGAACAACGACGGATCCACTGGAACCAATATTAGTTTTAGACTGTGATGATTGATAATTTACTGACATGTCTTTGTATTCACTACTGGTTTCTTCAGCAAATCTTTTCAAAATTGCGTCCAACTTTGAAAGATGGATATCAGAATCGGCGACCATTTCAAGAATTGCATTAAATTTGGAACGAAGTGTCTACAATCTAGCCGTCCCTGGAGTGCCTTGATTGGGAAAAGGCCTAATGTCATTTTCAATTGCAACATTTTTGTAACGAGCATCCAACCTCCATCTCTGAAGTATATATGATTCTGTTACATGTGTAATGTGATTGCACTACAAAATACACAGAATATATCTTCAAAGGATACCCTCTGTTTCGAATAATGAGCAACTACAAGACACATCAAGTTCATCAGGCTTCTTATACTGACCTTTTCCCAGCTGTCTTTTGATTCTGAAAAATAACCAACCAGATATTTTGATCCAGGTCCATCGTGTTTCAACTCTTCTGAAAAGAGTGTCGTTACAACTGCCCATTCCTTTTGGAATAACTGAAAAATTTTCGGGGTATACAACTTCGAAACCTATATCTTATATGGATTCGATGTACAGTTGGGTACAGAATTCAAACCCCGAAAGTCTTGTTGAGATTCAGAATTACGACGGGCAGCAATAGTTTTATCATATTGGTGTACAAATTCTACTAGTTTCGTGTTTGCATTCACAAAACCATCAAAGAAAGAATTAATACTCTCAGACCTTTGGCTGGTTGTCATTCTAGCACAGAAAACATCCTTGAGATATGCATTAACCCAGTGTCCACGCAGTCTGTGCATCTTCAACAACCAACTGTCTTCTTCTTCTTCTAAATGGTATTTTTCATTCATCAGTCGCCATCGCTCCTCGCATGTGCTTATATCACGGGAGGTGTACCAATGATGGAAATCAGAGACCATATCTTCTCCATACTTGTTCGTCATCAGGATTTGTTGCTTGGCAATATGTTTCTGTACCTGCCAGAAACAGTACCGGTGCTGAGTAGTTAGAAAAATCATCTTGATGGCATCACCGATCTGGGCATCCTGAACAGTAATAATCAACTTTGGTGCAACTCCATGCATGCACTTGAGCCATTTTTTGAATAGCCACACAAATGCATCCCTCTGCTCATCAGCAAACAATGCACAGCCAAACAAAATTGACTGCTGATGATGATTTACTCCAGTAAATGGAGCAAATGGCAAGCTCAAGTGATTAGTCCTGTATGTTGTGTCAAAAACGATCACATCACAGAATCTCAAATAGAGAAAATAGCTCTTCCATCAGCCCAAAAAATGCTTCACTTGCAAAGAAAAATTCTGGATCGGACTCGGCTTTCTCTTGAAAATATTTGATGATCGCAATAAACTCATGGCCAATGTTATTTCTACGTTAACGAGTAAAATCAATAACTTATTGCGGGCTTACTTCTTCACAACCTTCTCCGTGGCTCATTGCATTCACAACACGGGAAATATTTGAAGGGCGCATTCCTGCATCAATCAAATTACTCATAATGCTTCTGTTAATCTTTGATCGATGTGTTTGGTGAGAGTAATGGTGATATACCTTATCCGGGATTGACAATTCATGTGAATGAAAATCAATAAATTGGTGACAACCTAATATCTTCTGTCAAAAAAAAACGAAGATGAACATGCATCTCAACAGGACACGCTACTCTAGTGTTAATTCGACGGTGGATTGTAAGCCCATCTTATCTTTTGTCACACAACTTCTTCACACCCTCCTTACTGCAATAAAATTTTCTGCAAATAACTTCATGAGGAGGCCTCCGTGACTTATCTATTCCTTTTCTTCTCACGCCAAAACCTCTGTTCTTGTATAAGAATTGTAGAAATTGTATGCTTCCACATCCGTAAAAAACTGTTTTCCTACAAAAATATTTGAGCTTTCAGACATTTCTCCATGTGCATTTAGATCCTATAAAACAAATTGATGAACTACATAAATATAAATTTTTTTTAAATATCACACGTCTGAACTGTAATTACTAAAACTGCGACCAAGGTCGCAGATGTAAAGAAATCTATATAACTTCTTACTAACAGACTGCGATCGTAGTCGCAGTTTTCCGTATGAGCAGATTTTTTAAAAACCTGAATAATAACTATGCAACTCTCTCATTAATATATACTGCGACCTTAAGTTGCATTCTTAAGATTTAGTGTATAAACTAGATATAATTGACATGGAAACGTGTAAGAATTATAACAATAAGGACTTCGACTTAGGTCGCAGTTACAAAAATAGCTTTTACAGCCGGAGATTATTTTAAAATCAAACTGTGACTGTGGTCGCAGTTCTTAAACTTTAGAACAAGTGATTATTTTGTTCTATAAAACGAAATATAGGTCAAAGTTCCATATACGCTCCAGAGAAAGCTTCTACATTTAAGAAATTGCGGAAAAAATTGACAAAATAAAAACCTCTTGATCAGCATGCAAAGATGTCAACCCTTCAATACTTTCAATATTCTTAGAGAAAGTTGAACCAGATGATATAACCTCTATATTTAGATCGGGAGATAGAGATCGCTTACGACTGTGACCAAAATTGGCAGGGGAAGTAGACTGCTCCGACGTCGACATTAAATATAAAGGAGAAAAATCTGATCCGAAAATCGCTATTTTCAGAAAAAAAAATTTTGGCAGGCTGAAAAAGGAGAACCTAAATCTGACAACGAGCGATAAAAAAAATAGGAGAAAAAAATAATAATAAATAATAACCTAAATCTGACAAAGAGCGACAAAAAAATAGGGGGTAAAATAATAATAAACAATAACCTAAATCTGACAACGAGCAGTAAACAAATAGGGAGAAAAAATAATAATAAATAATAACGGGGCAAGTACCTTTTACGAGAGGTATTAAGTAATTTAACTTATTCCAATAAGCGGGCCGCAACTTAGTGGTGTGGTAAAATATTATGCCACGTCACCGCAGGCTGAGAGAGTCTCTCAGCCGTCGGCTGATATACGTTTTTGTCATATATATACTATAGATATATATATGTATATACATATATATATGTATATACATATATATATGTACACACACACACACACACACACACACACACACACACACACACACACACACATATATATATATATGAGAAAAATGTATATCAGCCTGCAGCTGAGAGAACTCTGTCAGCCTGCGGTGACGTGGCTCAAGATTTTTCACGCCACTAACTTGCGGCCCGCTTATAGGAAGAAGTTAAATTACTAGATACCCCTTATGAACAGCTACTCTGTCGGTAAAAGACAGTGGATATGTATAGTTTATTATATTTTTATATTTTATGACGTTATTCAATTTTTGTGACAATTATCTTTTATAACTGCGGCCAAACTGCCAACATTTTTTTATTAAATCAAGAAACTAATTTGAATGCTTCTTTAATTTTTTATCTGATTTGATATTTAATGATTTTTAATATAGTCGCAATTTACTTTTTTTCGCATGTAATGTATAATGCGATCAAGGACTCGACTATGGTCGCAGTACTTAACGAGAGCGATAGTATAATCGCAGTTTACGTATTATTCTATATTTTTTGTTCTTCATTTCTGACTGTTGTCTGATCCTCCTATGAACTATTAAATTGATTTTTACATATAGTATGCGATCATGGACTGCGACTATGGTCGCACTACCGCGACTATGGTCGCAGTACTTAACAAGAGCGATAGTATAATCGCAGTTTACGTATTTATTTTATATATTTTGTTCTTCATTTCTGACTGTTGTCTGATCCTCCTATGAACTATTAAATTGGTTTTTACATATAGTATGCGATCATGGACTGCGGCTATGGTCGCACTACCACGTCTATGGTCGCAGTACTTAACGAGAGCGATAGTATAATCGCAGTTTACGTATTATTTTATATTTTTTGTTCTTCATTTTTGACTGTTGTCTGATCCTCCTATGATCTATTAAATTGGTTTTTACATATAGTATGCGATCATGGACTGCGACTATGGTCGCACTACCGCGTCTATGGTCGCAGTATTAACGAGAGTGATAGTATAATCGCAGTTTACGTATTATTTTATTTTTTGTTCTTTATTTCTGACTATTGTCTGATCCTCCTATGAACTATTAAATTGGTTTTTACATATAGTATGCGATAATGGACTGCGACTATGGTCGCAGTACCCTCGACTGCATTTTTCTTGATGAATTTTTTTTGCTAAGTTAAATGTAATAACGGTGAATAAGTACTGATTCTATAGTCGCAGTTTACGTATGTTTTTATATATTTTGCTTATAAAGTATGAATTATTTTTTACTTATTGCATGCGTAGTAGCACTGCGACTATTGTCGCAGTGTTTAAGAACAGCAATCGCAGTTTGATATGTAATTAAAAGAGCTTATAAGTTAATATAGTGAGAAAGAGACCTTACAAAAAAACAGAATTAAAAGCTTTTAAAAGAAGACAAAATAAGGTTGAATATCAGAAGATCAGGAAATCCTAATCCTCGTCATTATCACCATCATAAGCAGATTCGTCATCTTCATTCTTCTGCTCTTCCTGTTCATCACTTATTTCCTCATCATCTTCCTGTTTTTGAGGTTTTTTTGTTTCACCGATAAACTCCCAGAATGGATCGTCTCTATCAAGCTCTTCGTCTGACCCGTTGCGAGAAAGCGAGCCTACAGCATTAGAGGACATGCTTTCATCAAGCATGTCTCCGTCAAGTGGCAGAGGAATAATGTCTTCCTCACTAACCCACATGAAATCTTCATTATCCTCATGAATAGGAGGATCAGTTAATACATTATTTGATGTAGTGAGATAGTCAAAAGGAGTGAAGTCCAGACTGGTATCAGATTCACTAGAATATCCTGAAGAAAAAGGACCGGTGGGGGAACGATTGAAGTTGAAATCCAAGTGTTCAGAGGAAGAAGATGGGGAAGACATGATTCAAGAATGAATTGTTTTTTGGAAGTTTTTGAAATCAAATTGAAAAGGAAGAGCAAAAATATAGTTTTCAGGTATGAGATAATATATTAGTTACAAGCATTATATAAAGGTCAATATTGTGGAAGAACATGAATAGTAATAATAATTGTTACAGGTGAGGGTTGAGTATGGTAGGAAGTGGTAAAAAAATTAAATATTTAATTGAAGATTTATTGCGGGAGAATTCGAAGAGTTTCTTTTTGCCAGAGGTTTAATACTTGAAGTACAAATTAACTTTTTATAGAATTGTTTGCCTATATCTTTAGATTACGTATGGTGCAGATCTTTCCTTTATCGATATTAACATTATTGCATCTCTTTTTTCTAGACTGATGTTGTATCATGGTAGAACGAATATTAATTACTTTCATTTAATACATAAGGCATGCGAAAGAAGATTGCGACTTTGGTCGCAGTACTGAAGGAGGTCGCATTGCTGTACGATAGAATTCGACTAGGGTCGCAGACGTTATATAATTTGTTATACTATGACTGCGACTAGTGACTGCGACTGTGTCGCAGTTGTCATATAAAATTGAAAGTTATATTGTATTAAGTCTGCGACCATGGCATGTTTTTTAAATTTTCAATGCTTCTGCTTATTTTACATTATGTTGATCCAAATTTTTTTAATTATATTTTTGATGTAGTAAAATTACGAATTTTATAACTGTAGATATATTCAACTGAAATTTTGTTTGTTGATGACTTTATTCCAGTTTAGAATTAAAAGGGGTATTTTTGTCAATTTATTTCACGATTGTTTAGGCGGGATCTTTTTGATTTTTTTGGCGCCTACACTCTGTGGCCGATATGTGGCATATATTCAGCCACGTCCCGCCGGCTGAGAAACTCTCTCAGCCTGCCGGCTGAGGTACAGTAACCCCTATATATATATATATATATATATATATATATATATATATATATATATATATATATATATATATATATATATATATATATATTGAGAAGTTGGAGTCTCATGTAGAATTCATTTGTAAACTCTATTTTTTTCTCCCTCTTCTTCCATTTCCCTTGGTGGTCGGCCGTGAGCCATAAGAGAGAGAGAAAGAGAAATTGAAGGAGAACTTGTGGAGCTCCATGCTATGAGGATTAGCAAGAATCAAGCCCATTCAAACCATTCTTCTCTACTAGAAAGATAAGTTTACCTTCTTGATTGTTTTCTCCATGCTTATTATGATTAGGATGTCCATCATGCACAAAAAATATGATTTTAAGTTTGTTAAAATGTTTAGAATCTAATAAGTTAATTACATGTTCATCTCTAGATTGAGATATTGCACCAACATAGGTTTGAATAGATAAAAAATATGATTTTTATGAGATCTCGAAACATAATAAATAAAAAATATGATTTTTAGCTTGTTAACATATTTAGAATCAAGAAAGCTAGTTATATGTTCATATATGGATTGATAACTTGTACCACATAAATTTGGATTAGTTTTTATGATGAGATTTTTATGAGATTTAGGATTGTGGTAAATAAAAATGTGATTTTTAATTGGTTAAGATGCTTAAACTCATGTATTGATTAAGTATTGCATCTTTTCGATGAATTGATACCCATGTTGTGTTTGCACAGAATATTGTATAAACTTTATTGCGTGTGACATATTGGTAGAATATAATGCGTGTATGTGGATGATGAATTGGCGGATTAACAGGCGGAGGTTTATGTGTTGTATTTATTTGTGAATGGGGGATGTGAATGGTATACGTGTTCACATGTGTTGTATTCATTTGTGGAAAGGGGATACGAATGGTACATATGTGTATATGTGTTGTATTCATTCATGAATGGGGGGATGCGAAATGCGAATGATATACATGTATATATGTGTTGTATTCATTCGTGGATGGGAGGATGTGAATGGCATATGTGTGTATATGTGTTGCATTCATTCATGGATGAGGGGCATGCGAATGGCATACGTGTGTTTTGTATAAAATTATTGGAATAATGCATTATTTCAAAGAGTTTTTAACTAGTACATGGGGTTCATTACACTTGATGGATTTTATTATTGTTAGTGACGGTTGTGTATCATGTATCATGCACGAGTATATTCATCATGTTTATCCCCACATTTATCATGTATCACGTCTGCTATCATACATTTACTTATTACCCGTTTCACTAATGTTTTATGACATCTCTTGTTTACCTTCCTGACCTAGCACTGAGTCAGCCTAGGTTCATGGTTGGAAAGCAGCTTTAGGTTGACTTACTGGCGTATTGATGTCGTGGTTCCTCCCCCTTTTAGATTTTTGGCATTACATCCTGAGAGGCATTTTTGTTGGAATCTCATACCTATTAGTCTTAGATTAGAGTACTTCTGTTACTTGCATTCCACCAGTGATGCATTAGTTATTTGATTTAGATGTATCTTCATATCATTGTATAGATAATATTCTTTTTTACTCGAGTCTCTTGTATTATTATTTGAGGCCGAGAGCCAATTCCATTTCATTTCCATATGTCTTGGTATCTTTATATTGGCATTCATGTATTTGAGACTCAGACATTGTATCCCGATGATGAGATTTCTTTTAAGATTCAGATTTTTACCCCAGGTGGGATTTCTATTTCATATGATTTTGTAGTCACTTTATGTTTCATGTCAGATATACATGTTTTTATTTCCTGCCATGTATATATCTGTTACATTTGTCTATCAGGTATCCATTTTATATATTGCCTGAGTCACTCGCCCATTATATCTGACATGTTCATAATTTGTCAAAATTTATACATCTTATCCTTCACCCTTTTAACGTTATGTTGATGAAAATATCGCGCGTTACAGTAAGCGTCCATAAAGCTGAGTAGCTTATGGCCTGCAGTTGCATCTACCATATGATCAATCCTTGGTAGAGGAAAATGTCTTTGGGGGCAGCCGGTTGAGATTGGTGAAGTCGATGCAGAATCTTCATTTGCCATTCTTCTTCTTCACTAAGACCGGTATGGCGAGTCATTCCGGGTAATGTGTCTCTCCAATGAAGTTGGCTTAGAATAATCAGTCAACTTCCTCGCTGAGGGCCTGAGACGGCCCCGCATTCATTTTCCTCGAATTTTGCCTTACAGATTTGATCTCCAAGTCGATGGACAGCCAGTGGCGGATGATGCATAGGTCAACTCCCAGTATATCTGTGGAGACCAGGTGTTCGGAATCAGAAAGTGTATTGAAACGATATTAGCACCAGAATTAAGAGTTCATTATTGATGTGAGTTATGTCGTTAAGTAGTTGAGCTTATGTCCTTCCGAACTATTCATCCTAGCCAAATAGTAAAATGAGTCGTATACACAAGGAGGGGCGATAGAAGCTTTGTCCGGTTCTTACTTTGTTTTCATCAAAATATGGTCCTTCTTATTTTAGTTAAAAACAAAAGAAAGAAAGAAAGAAGAGTGAGAAAGATGATGTGATTTGGTTATGACTAAGAAAGCGAGTGAAAATAAAGAGAAAAGAAATACGGATTCGAGAAAGCGGTGATTGGAAACCAAAGAAAAGAAAAGAGAAAGCTTAAAGAAACTAAAAGAAAGTTTTAAAAGAAGTTTTAAAAGAAAGACTTGTGCATTGAGAACTAGTCATGTGGTGTTTCTAATGAAAGGCATTCACCCTCCACTTTGTGTTACATGACAAAACTTGAACATCACCCTATCAAGATCCATTTTAAGGTGAGATTAGGGTGAGAAACAAGTGCATAATCGGTATCGACAAATTTGAGTGGGTATTTTTCGAGTCAAAATAAGCAAGTTAGGCAATTAATAGATCATCAAGAACATAAGTTCGAGCATGAAATATGAGAGTTAGGTTGCTCATTAGAGAGTTAGAGTTAGAACCCTTCATCATAAGCCATCCATAGCTCTTTCTTGCACAAGGCTCATTGGCATGATATAGATTCATGGGTTATCATTCAAGTAGTTAGGGTTAGTGGGTTGGTAGTTAGTTTGCCATGTAAGAAGAAAATTAGCTAGACATGTATAAAAAGCATGGAATGAAATGCTTGTTAGAGATGTTAGCAATTGTTAAAAACATGAATCAAAAGCACAAAAGTACAAAGTAGAAGATGCAAGAAAGTGCAATAAGGAAAGAACTAGTCTTTGTATTGATTTGTCACTGAGTCAATTACAACGGCACTCTCTCTTCCCCACTCAATTTCCGAAAATAAAAAACCTAGACTAAGTTTGCAATGATGTAAGAGAAGAATAAACTAAGTAGCACAAGCAATGAGAATACTCTGCTCTCTATTTTCTTTCTAACTTTCTCTCGGGTGATTTTACAAAGTATTTATAGGCTGCAAAGGCTTAGGGAGCACGAAACGAGGGGACACATGTCCAAGATCTGCGGCTCTATCACAAGATTATCACAAGAATGCGGCAAAAGTCACATTTTCGTGGCTTGATTAAGCGTAGATGTCTTGCTCCTGTTCCAGCTTCTCTCTTCTAGAAGGGGAGCTCCGGGGAATGTCTAATTCTTCGTGCACTTGGGCTAGCATTAATCCAGGTCCATCATCTTATTTTTCGGACTAATCTAACCCTATCTAGAAAGATTTCTCTTGCTTCTCAAGAATACTCTTAATAATCTGAAAATAGCTAAAAAATCAGAATTATGTTAAAATCTTGCCCTGACCTTTTAATTATCTGCAAAATACCGAAAGAGATTTATTAGTTACATATTTACATAATTTGGTAGGAAAGATGATAATGATGCAAAATTGACTACTAATCACGCCCCCACACTTATCTTTTTGCTTGTCCTCTAGTAAAATAAAAGGCAAAAACTAAACTAAGAAACTAAATTAAGAAATTATTATACCACTTTTGCAAGTGATGCGATTGCACTGAACACGTGCAATAAGCCGTTAAACCTCTAGGTTACCCCTAGACGAGTAATTTTATTTCCTGAGGGTTTTCAGTGGATTACACCCACAAAATCCATAAAAAAAAAAAACAAATGTTAGTGATTTTGAAAACTTATTTTCAAAGAAAGAAAGAAAGTTTACGATCTATTTTTGCAAAAATTTAAGTGATCTTATAGTTTTAGGCTAACCTAAATTATTCCTTCCTAATTATAAGTCTCCACTCGAAGCTTTGTCTTCAATAAGGTTAAGTTTTAAAAGTAGAGTGATCATTGGATTTTGCATCAAGTTTAGAATATATACACTTATATGTATGAGGAATTGCGCTTAAACTATGATACCTTTATCTATTTTTTCACACACACACACACACATAGACAATAATTACACTTATTATTTTTTTAACTTCATTAGGCTTTCTAATTTTACTCATATAGCGAGTCTTGAACCGATGACTCCCAAACCAGATGATCTTAGGGTACCGGATGAAATACATCACTAGAGTTCAAGGATTTGAGTAAAAAGACCACAAATGCTAAGTATTTAACCATCTTTAGGCGTGATTGATCATGTTTCTTAAGACACAACTAACCAGCTTAATTGGTGATCAAGTGTTTATTTATTTATATTTACCAAAAAAATTATTTTATTTTATTTTTTATTGTATACATATATTTTTTATAAATAAAGGTATTTAGGTCTTTGTTTTAATCTCTCAACACGTAAATGCATATAATACTTAGAAAAAATTCAAAATCTAATTATCTTTCTTCTCTTTCTTTCTTAACCTAAAAATTAAACAATTCTTCTTATTTTAACTTATATTAAGAAATCTTAGTTTAAAGTTTCCCTAATTCCTATCATCAGGTTAATTTTCTTAAAAATAGATCAAAATCTTTTTATTTTTTTATTATATTTTTATAAAGAAAATGAAATTTCCTAAAAGAAAAATCTAAAAGAAAGAAAGAAAAATCTAAAAAGTAACTAAAAAAAGAAAGAAAAATCTATGTTAGTATCCCCCCACACCTATCACATGCGTTGTCCTCAATGTATGAAAAATAAAATGTGAATGTATTAGATAGATAATGGTACAAAATCACCTCGGGCACTTACTTAGGCCTACTGAAGTACTTGGGCCCATAGATTGAGAACGCTGCAAACCTTCCTCTATTTGTTCGAACCTCTCATTTTGTTCCTCAACTCTTTTCCATAATTTAGCTTGCCCTTAAAGATTTCTTTATGCCCTTTCAAATGGAGGACATGAAAACCTTAGTGTCACTAGGGGGTGGTTGTTACCAAAAGGCACTCTCATCCTCTTTCTCACTCTGTTCCTCTAAGAAAGTCTCAGCAGGAACATCCTCTATCATTATGATAGGTGTCCATACCGTATAAAGGCAACTGTTATAAGCACTCGCGATATGCTCTGTGGAAATGTGGACCCAGTCATATGATGAAATGACTTCATCTGGCAGAAAATGTCTGCACATGCGAGTGACAATGACCAGATGCGAATACTTCACACCCTGAGTGCGCTGGAAATTGGCAATCATGTATTGCCAGAGGACAGTGTTCAAACAAACTATGTGCTGCATGGTCATCAGGCTGTGTATAATTTGCAGCACCGGTCTGTTGAAAGATGTGGTGTGATCTAAACCTAAGATATTGCGTTGGACCCATCGTCCAACACAATGAACATTATGAAATATAGTGCTCGCCTTGAGCCCACGGTCTTTCTCTCACATCTCACACCCATAACAATCATATATTCGATGAGAGGCAATGATGCATCATGTTGTGGAGGATAGGAGATCAATGTGATCATCGCAATCGTGTTAATATTAACAACAAAATCCCCTGAATCAAAGTGCACAATGAAAGTAATAAGATCGTGATCAATGGTAGATGTGTCAATGTGTGTGTAGAATTGGGTTACCAAATTGGGACATAATACACATTGCTATCCTCATTGACGTACACTAGTTCAAATCAATTCCTCTCCCTAATACGATCTCAGAAAATAGTGCCATAACCATGAACATCCGTGAAAACTCTAGCAAAATTTTTCTCAGCAAAGATAGTGGGAGCCATGAAGCCATTAAAGAAAAATTCCTAAAGAGAGGAAAAAGGATATGCAAACCTCCCCCAGAAACCGGGGGGGGGGACTAAGGGTAGATTATCTGAGCAGTCTCAGTGGCTGCAGAGATGAAATTCATGGTAGATCTGGATCTACACTTCACGGTGACAAGTACAGACCCTGGTGGCGCGGCTGGATCATCAGGAATGCCGCGAAATCTTGGCAAAACTGGCATTTCTGAGATAGATTAGCAGAAAGAGGGGTCGGGTTTTGTGGGTTGGCAGCGCTCCTTTCTCTCCTCTTTAGATTTAGGTTAAATTTTGGAAGATGATATCCGTAGGAGAGAGAGGAGGGATATAAATAGGCTGAAAGATTATGACTTTCCTTTTTTACCCTTTAAGGATTTAGGATTTTGAATTGGGGATTAAAATTCTACAAAATCTAAAAAATCTTTTTATTTTACATTTTATTTATTTTTTATTTTTAAAAGAAAAGAAAAAATGGTTATTTACAAAAAAAGGGAAGATTTCACAATGATTAGCAGGCGAAATTAGAGAAGGGCCTGGTCACTCATATACTAGGTCACAGAGAACCAGTTCAAAGTTTCGTGTGGCTCAAGCTCGGTGGTGAGGAACAGTTTCAATTTTTGTCCATTGAATTTAAATACATTACCGTTCTTTGGATCAAAAATTTCCACCGCATTATGTGGAAAAACGGTTTGAACTAGAAATGGTCCTGACCAATGTGTCTTTAATTTTCCGGCAAAAGGTGAAGCCTCGAGTTGTACAGCAAAACCTTTTGTTCAGGACAAATTCTTCCTATGTATGGACTGATCATGGAAGAGTTGATTCTGTTCTTAAAATTCGAGCATAATCATGAGCTTCATTTCTTATTTCTTCAAGCTCAGAAATCTGTAACTTCCTTAAATCACTAGCCTTTAAGCTGTCAAATAACCACAAAGCTTAGTGCTCAAGCTCCACTGCCAAATGGCAAGGTTTTTCAAATACCACTTGGTATGGAGACATCCCTAGAACAGTTTTATAGGCGGTCTGAAAAGCCCATAATGCATCAATAAGTTTAACCGACCAATCCTTTCTATTTTGTCCTATGATTTTCTCTAGGATAAGTTTGATTTGTATATTCGTTACTTCCACCTACTGTTCGTCTGAGGATGGTAGGGCGTTGATAATTTGTGAGAAATGGAGTACTTTTGCATTAGGACTTCAAAAGTCCGATTGCAAAAATGACTCTCATTGTCGCTTATTATCGAATAAGGGGCTCCGAAGTGTGAAATAATATTTTTTCTTTCAAACTTGCTGACAACTCGGTTGTCATTCGTCCTCATTGGTACAACTTCTACCCACTTTGAAACGTAATCAACAACAGCTACCAAAATGAATTGGTTGCCAAAAGAAGTCGGAAAGGGTCCCATAAAATCGATGCCCCGCACATCGAAAATTTCCACTTCTAGAATTGAGTAAGAGGCACCATATCCTTGCATGTGATTCGACCTGTCATTTGACATCTTGCACAGAGTTTGCAAAAATTGAAGGAGTTCTTAAAGAGAATTGACCAATAGAACCCACTCAGTAAAACCTTTTCGGCAGTCTTGCGGGGACCAAAGTGTCCACCGAATATAAATTCGTGATAAAATGTCAGCACACTATGGTGTTTATCCTCAGAAGACACCTTCTAATAATCTAGTTATGGCATTATTTGAAGAGGCATGGTTCATCCCAGAAGAAGAATCGTATCTGTGTTAAGAAGCGATGTTTGTCCTGTCTTGACCAGCTAGAAGGTGTTTGCCCAGTTGCAAGATAGTTTACAATGTCAGCATACCAGACTCTTTACACATAATTAGGATGTGTTCATCAGGAAAGTTTTCATTAATCAGGATGGTTTCCACAGGTGCATTTAGGATTCTTGACAAATGATCTGCAACCATATTTTCAATGACATTACTGTCCTTGATTTCTATATCGAATTCTTGCAAAAGAAGGATCCAATGAATGAGTCTAACCTTAGCGTCCTTCTTTGCATCAGATATCGTAGGGCAGAATGATCAGTGAACACCGTTGTTTTGGACCCGAGTAGGTATTGTCGGAATTTCTCCAACGCAAACACAACTTAAAAATTCTCTTTCAGTTGTTGTGTAATTGAGTTGGGCATCATTAAGCGTCCTGCTCGCATAGCAAATTACGTGTTGTCTATTATTAATGTGTTATTTTAGGACATCACCAATGGTATAATCAGAGGCATTACACATGACTTCAAAGGGTCTAGTCCAATTGGGTGCCGAAATTATCGATGCAAAGACAAGTTCTCGTTTTAGCTTCTCCCAAGCTTTTGGACATCCATCGTCAAAATGGATGGGCACATCTTTTCCTCAACGATTAGTTAAAGGTCTAAAAATTTTGCTAAACTCTTTAATGAATCTTCTATAAAAACCAGTGTGCCCTAGAAAAGATCTGATATTTTTTAAGCATTTTGGTTCGAGGAGTTTAGCTATCACTTTCACCTTGGACTTATCAACCTCAATTCTTCATCTCGAAACTTCATGCCCGTAGACGATTCCGTGTTTGTCCATGAAATGACACTTTTACTAGTTCAGTGTCAAATTCTTTTCCATGCATCTTTATATGACCAATTTGAGATGATGCAGGAATTGATCAAAGAAATCTCCATAAATCGAAAAGTCATCCATAAATATCTCCAAAAATCTTTCCACCATGTCTGAGAAGAGACTAAGCATACAACACTGGAACATTACAGGAGCATTGCATAATCCAAATGACATCTATGGTATGCAAACGTTCCAAAGGGACAAGTGAAAGTAGTTTTCTCTTGGTCTTCGTGAGCAATAGAATTTGGTTTTATCCTGAATATCCATCCAGGAAACAATAGTAATCGTGTCCGGCCAGTCTTTCTAACATCTGATCTATGAAGAAAAGAGGAAAGGTCTTTACATGTGGCAGAGTTCAGCTTGCGATAATCAATGCAAACTCGAATCTTTGTTGGAAGAGAGTTTGTACTAATTCTTTCTTGTCATTTTTCTACCACATTAAAGCCATATTTTTTTGGGTACAGCGTGGACTGGACTTACCTGGCTATCAGATATGGGATAAATTATCCTATTATCTAACAGTTTAAGGATTTCTACACGAACAGCCCCTTGCATAATAGGGTTGAGTCTACGTTGTGGGTCACATTTGGGTTTTACCTCTTCTATCAGATGAATGCGGTGCTGCACAATGGATGAGCTAATCCCTTGATGTCGGCCAGGGTCCAACCAATAGCCTTCCTATTTTCCCTTAACATAGCAAGAAGATCCTCTTCTGTTTTTTCATTAAATGGGAAGCAATGATTACGGGAATGTTGACACTTTAAAAAAGACAAGATTCTAACTGGCCTGAACAATGTCTAAACTTGTTGACATTTACAAAAGACAAGTGAAAGATAAGCTGACTGGCCTGAACAATGTCTAAACTTGTTGACATTTACAAAAGACAAGTGATAGACAAGCTGACGACCTTTTTGTACTTGTTGACATTTACAAAAGACAAGTGACAGTTAAGCTGACGACCAGTTCTGTACTTGTTGACATTTACAAAAGACAAGTGACAGATAAGCTGACGACCAGTTTTCATCCATCCCCGAGGGACAAATAAGCAACTTGGACTCTACTGATCCAGTGAAACAGACAGTGAACCCGGATTGTCTCTAAACAGACCTCAGCAGGTCTAAAATGTTAGCACTTAGCATCACATGAGCCCAAAGGGATAACCTCGCCTGAGAGGCTAAGATCACCTAACTTCGCCTTGAAGCCATTCACAGCTCCATCAGGAAGCTAACTTATAGCTTCGCCTGAAGTGCTCAGTTAACTCCGCAGAAAGTTAGCTTCGCTTGAAGCCACACGCAACCATACAGAAGGTTTCGGTAGCTTCGCCACAGATGTTATCTAGCTCCGCTGAAGAGCTTTCTTCTGACTTCGCCACATGCGCCTTCTAGCTCCGCTGTGAGCTCGACGCAGGCCGCTCCACTACGGGTCTGTCATGGTCAACCTTTGACCAATTAAATCTCCAGATGAGATCAAATTTATTCGGATCGAGATCAAATCCAATCAAGATCAAATCTGAGATCAATTTGGCAGTTGATTGCCATAATCTCTTGACTCTCCTAAAACGAGTAAGGGATCAAGGGAGATCTTCCAATTATATGAAAAGGATCAAAACAAATCAGGAGACCGATCTACCTGCTACTTTTAGCTTCGCAGAAGCTGATTCTTGCCTCGCAGCAAGGCTACTTTCCATATTTGAACAGATTTGATTCAATCTGTTCCATATTTTCAAGGGACAATTATACCCCTGCTCTCCCTATAAATAGCCTACCAGGGACACAAGGAGAAAACACGCAAGAGAGACCCCTGCACGAGAGGACCTCCACACGACGTGAAAGGACGCGCACAGAGAGAGAGGCTAAATAGAGATTTATTCTCTTGCTTTCAAGAATTCAGAGACTTTAGAGAACTGCTTCTCTAATCAGGGTGCTGATACCCTAATACCTTCCTTCCTCTTAAGGAATCTCCGGAACCAGGCGAGAAGGAATTCCTAAGTGAAGGCAGTTTTGAAAAGCAACAAGAGGGTTCTACCAACCTTCTGTTCTCCGATTCCCCGAACCAGGCGAGAAGGGAATCTCATCGCTCGCATCGTCAAAGGGACAAAGTGGTCGCGCGCTGAGCAGACTCCTACCGGCACACTCTCCAGAATCTCTAAGGAGATCTACTTGTAATCTTTTGTGTTACTTGTAATTTAGCTCCTCGACACTTTTTTTAAGTTTCCCCTTTGCAAATCAATGGAAAACAAGATGTGGCGACTCCGTTGGGGATTGATTTCTCCACTGTTGAGAATCAAGTGTCGCAATGCGACGAACAGACCTTCGGGTCTATCTGTGAATTCAAGGAAGCCAATGTGGCCAGAGCCCCTCTGGCTAAATCTTCAAAGCAAGTCTCTACGGAGACAGATAAGGCTCTCTGCGAGCATACCGCGGTCCTCTGGCGGAACAAGGAAGCAGGTCCGCAATGCAAACCTATTACTTTCGAGAACCTGGTCGTTCACTTCGACCAAGGAAAATTTGAAGAAGTCCTCTCTGGGGGTGGTCTAATGCTTCGTGCACGGAAGCATAGAAAGGTCTCTATGGCCAAGGTTTCAGAACAGAAACCAGAAGCAGAATTCTGCAACACCCTTCAGCCTCGTGTGTGGCTAGTCAGGTTCCCTGCGAACCTATGTCTCCCTTGCCAAAGCAGATGTGGAGGCCAAAGAAGAAAGCTCTGAGTAAAGCCTCAGGCATAGCTACGCCACAAGTGCGTCTCTCTTGTGAAGAAAAAGGCAAGATGTCTGCCTGTTCCAACAAAGCTTTTAGCCGTGAAGTTACAGCAGCGCGACCATACCTTCGCCCAATTCAAGAGCAGCAGCTCCTCGCGCCAGCCTCGCTCTCATGAGCGAAGCTACTATACCACAGGGTACACGCGATGTTCATAGCCGCGAAGCTGGAACCAAAGCACCACAGCGTGTTTCGTTCCCCAGTTCTTCACTATTAAGCTCGCTCTTCGTAGCGGAGCTAAGGGATTGTCCTTAAGTGCTGATAGCGTTGCTTATGCAGCTTCAGCGCCCAAGGGCGTTTCCAAAGCTTTTAGCCGCGAATCAAGATCCAAAGCACTATCTAAGGCTAACCGCCTTCGCAGTAGCATAGCAGATAAAGCACCACAGCGTGCTTCGCTTCCTAGTTCATCAAGCGCTAAGCTCGCGCCTCGTAGCGGAGCTAAGGGATTATACCTAAGTGTTGACAGCGTTACTTATGCAGCTCCAACACCCAAGGACATTCCCAAGGTTCTTAGCCGCGAAGCTAGAGCTGAAGCACTATTTAGTGCTAATCCCCTCTGCGGTGATAAAAGGAACAGAATATCGTCCTATGTGCGATTCAACAGAGCCTCTGCGTTGGATCGTTTAGGCCCAACAGGGTCCGACTTGCAGGAATTCTTGACATGCAAACGGAAGTCAGAATCTTTCCAAAACTCCTTCCTCCTATTGTCAACAAGTGGGATGTCAGTTGGTGATAGTCCACTCAGTCCATTGCCGGCTAGGACCCATCCCCGCCACTCCTCCTGGCCGACGATTAGTTTTGATCGACTATCGTTACAAGCTCCCGTGAAACATCGTAAAAGGAGCATATCGCGAGATCTACCCTCTGCATCCGTTAACATGATCGGAAGAGGACGAGAGCTGCGCAGGGGCAGACAAGCATCCCACGACACTCCCTACAGCTCCCAGATCCAGATTATAGCCCCGCTTGGGCGAAGTCCTGGTACACGAAGAAGGTCTTCCGAAACACCAGATCTAGGGTTTGCAATCCCTACAGTTATGAGCAGCCATCTTTCTCAACGGCAGTAGCCTCACCAAAACAAAAAGAGAGGATCAGTCCAGTGGTCTAAAGAAGAAGATGAAGATAGTGGGCATGCCTCTTCGGCGACAGTCAGCTCAGTGCGAACAGACAGAGCATCAGTTAATATGGCTGACAATGGTAATGACGACCTTTGTCGACGCTTGAAGCTCAGGAGCAAACTTCCAAGACCCAGCAAGAAGCTTTGGACAACATTCAACAGATGCTCGCTCAACTCCTCAATAACTGGAATAATAATGATACCAGAGTAACCATGATGAGGAAGATCATCTTAGCAATGAACAGCCAAGGACGAAAAAGTCTAAGGAGGGTTCTTCTTTGGACGCTGAAGTCCTTAAGGACATCCAAGCTCAATTGCATCGCTAACTCAGAGGATGAATTAAAGAAAGTAGGGTAGTCCATCCTTACCCGCTGGAATGGGATTCAGTCCATACCCACCAAAGTTCAAACCGCCGATGTTACACGTACACGTACGATGGTAAAAGCTCGCCAAACCAGCACATCTACTATTTCTGATCTCAGACCGGTAATGTTATAGACAATGATGCCATCATGGCTAGGCTGTTCATTGGCACCTTAAAGGGGGTAGCATTTGACTGGTTCCGAAGTCTCCCTCCGGGCTCTGTCAATTCTTGTCGACCTGAAAACCCGATTCCTTTCTCGTTTCTATGAGGACGATACCGAGGTAACATGGACAAGCTCCTCTCCACCGTGCAGAAGAAGGGCGAATCTGTCCGTGACTACATTGAGCGATTTAGAAACTTATCTTTGATGTGCCCAGCAGGGATGCCATTACCCATGCTCTTACAAACGTGCAGGCACAACTTCTAGACCAAGTAGAGATTCGCATGGGGGCTGTCAAAGCCCATACCTGAAAAGAATTGGTCGAACAAGCTGAGATAGCCGAAAAGTCGGCTAAAAAGTTCGAAATATCCACCCTAAGGCAAATGGGGAGAGTAATAAAGGACGCGGTGACATGGCACAGTCTTCTCAAGCCAAAGGGAAAAAGACTATGTCCGTTGAATTGTCAGGGGAGGTTCAGTCGAAGGCCAAGAAGAGCAGCTTCAATAATCAAGAGTCTAACTCCCCTCCAAAATAGTACTCCTTCAGAGATGATCAGGTGGTCACAATATTCCATTTACTTCATAAAGGGAATAAAATGAAGCTGCCGGAGGCTCGACGTCCCAATGAAATAGGACACACGAATGATCCCAAATACTGTCTCTTCCACAGGATGATTCACCATTCTACTGACAAGTGCTTTGTCCTCAAGGACAGAATTCAAGCCTTGATCGACGACAGGGTCCTGACACTGAAGACAGAACAAAAGAAAGTCACTGCAAACATGGTGACCTCGAGTTCGGCAAAACCCCAAAGGTCACAGTTCCTGACAGGACTTATCCAGTCCCCGCGCCACGGCTGGAAGTCAAATATCCTGCGTTTAAGACTCAAGATAATAGGGGTCTTGTTCCCTTGACACTGGAGACAGGGGAAATCATGTGGATACACCCAGACCTTGTCCAAGACGAACAATGGGATTCAAAGAAGTCCAAGTCGAAGGGAAAATCTTGTAATGTCATCTTCATCCTGCCAGACGATGACAATTTCACATCAGCTTCTCTCAGTGATTCTGAAGGAGAAAAGCACGCTTGCGCGACGCAGGCTGACGTACCTCAGCCGACGGGTACTCGATCTGGAAAATCATACTTAAAACAGTATGAGAAAACTACTAACGAGACACAACAGCAAACGACGTCAGTACAAGTACCAGCACCTTCTTCGGTTCCAACCAAGGGAAAGGAGAAACCTAATGAAGTCCGGTTCGACCATGTCCTGAAGAAACCTTCAGGCCAAGGGCTTGGCACGCCCTTTTGTTTTAACATATTAGCCCAGCTGGCCAATATCCCGGCTCGTATTACAATACACGAGCTCCTTCGTCACTCAAAAGAGACAAGAGAAACGCTCAGAGATGCGCTGGCTGATTCAGAATCATTCTTGACATATATACCAGAGATCTCCAAAGATGACACTCAGTTTCCATGCCCTGAATGCCATCATGTACAATCAAAGGTGCCCGCTATTACCTTCACAGCGGAAGATATGCTTCTCAAAGACAACAAGCACGATCGACCTTTGTACTACACCGGATACATCGGTTCAACATACATTGAAAGGGTACAGGTAGATCCGGGGTCTGCACTTAGCATCATCCCCAAAAGGCTCATCTACTTCCTCGGTATACCACTATATAAGTGTCCGCACTACTACTATAATATACGGTTTTAATGCCGGAGTAGTCATCCACTTGGAAAAATTCGACTCCGTTGCCGAATCGGGAGCCTGAAGTCAGAAGTAACGTGCTATGTCATTGACGCTGACACGTCATACAACTTGCTGCTAGGACGACCGTGATCCACGCCAACTGGATCGTTCCCTCCACTCTGCACCAGTGCTTCAAATATGTTGAAGATGACGCGACAGTACGAACTGTCTTTGTTCAGAAGCAACCATTCAAATTGGTGGAAAAATTACTTCACTGACGCTCTCCTGTATCAAGAGACCAGTGAAACATCGAAACAACTATTACCGGACGATGATGATAGTGCCAATGAGGCGGATTCAAAATCTGAAGCAGACATGCCAGCTATTTTTATTGTGAACCAATTATAGCATGTCTTAATAATCCCCAATGTAACACTCTTCTGAGGATGAGGACGAATGGGTAATTATGATAAATTTCCTTTGATTATCCTGTGAGTGTTGGGTTGTTTGAATCCATTACGGATAGCTTTCTGCACATGCCTTTAAATAAATCAAGTGCATCCGGTACACCCATGAATCTATAGAAGG